>CM061052.1:34225888-34314657 GCA_030762865.1 Paraleonurus japonicus
AAAATAAGGTATGATGTGATATAGAAGATGATTCTACGCTTTGAGAATATTAGCTTTCTCCCTCCATCTTGGCTTAAAGACCCGAGTACCTTATTATCGATTTCTTTCTCAAGTGTATGTCTTACCCAAATCACCGCTTTGTTTACAAGATTACCACCTCACATCCAATTGATCCACGCTTCCATCCTTCATCTTGAATGTGTCGAATGCATGTAAAACGGATCACAGCCTTATTTTCTTTAACTTGATCTCGACTCCTTCACAAACATTTGCAAGAGTCTCCCCACATATCTTTAAACGCTTGCAGACTCTTCTTAACTTTCTCTATCCAGTCTTGCCGTGAGTTTCTAGTACTCTGGCCCTAGCCACCTGATCCAAATTGTGGATTTTCCTTTCATCATTAGTTAATTCAGCACTCTTCTTTTCTTTGACGAATTCTTGTCATGATGATTCAGCTCCAAAGTGGGCTTACGACTCCATGATAAAATTTTATTCGACCTTCCTCAAGGACTTCTTCCATTCGATCAGCGAAACGGGCTTTTAAATGATTTTCTATTCTCAACTTCCAAGAATCGATTCTTCGGGATTGAAAAACTCGCAAACTCCCCGGGTTTTCTTACTCTTAACAATGACATAGTAGATCAAGAAACTTAAAGATAACTTATCGAATTGTTAGTGAATCAATAATAAGAAACCCGAATCACACACGAACTCAAAATTCCCAAGACCACAAATCTTTATCGTAATGTACCTTAACACCGCTCCGATACCAATTTGTTAGGTCCCTTTTAGATTGAGTTAAAAACACGTGAAACAAGACACCTTTCTTAACGATAACCTTATATGTGGGATGAATAGATTATCAAAAACTTTTGCAAGCTTATTTGCATCTATCAATTCCAAAAACCAACTTCGATAAATGGGAAACAATTTTTGTTTAAACTCAAACAACAAGGGATCACAAAGCTTTCATCGTGACATCGATTGTGATCAAGAAATAACTAAATCTAAAATAAGTAAAGAACTAGGAAAGAAAATAATACCAAATTTATAGTGGTTCTGATCAAACGATCCTACATCCACTCTCCTTCTTCAACTTCAAGAAGAGACTCTACTTACCGACTTCCTTCTTATCTTCTTACTTCATTTACACAGGTAAGCTTCAACTTTACAAATGTTCTTCTCAATTCTAACTCTATCGGCTTTGAAGATTCACAAGAAAAATGGTGTTCTCTACAAACACTGAAAAGCGATCAACACTGGGCGTCGTTCGTATGAGCGTGAGTTTACAATGTGATTATACAACCGAGTGTGGAGAGAGTCTTCTAATCGCTAAATTGGGTAGAATTATTTGCCGAGTCGTGAATAATCTAATTCTAAGTAATCTATTTATAGAGCTTCGTTGATGGTGGTTGTAACTTCCTTGTTTCTCATGCTTCTTTGCCTGTTATAATCTGACTAATCGATCTTGAAACTTCTTCTTATTCAATTGTAACCGACTTTTGAATCTTTCTCTTCTTTTAACTAACTCTCTATACTCACCTCGTATGATTCTCTTCACCCTATCTCGATTCTTCATCCCCGCTCTCCGATACTCTTTATCTTGGGTGAGTGTCTTGACCTTTCATCTTATCTCTGGCTTTGACATCGTTCTCCGATCTTCGTTACTTGCCTCTATCTCGACTTCCTCGAAAGCATCCTTATCTTACTGGGCCTCCCAGTCTCGTACTTAGTCTATTTTACAACATTTTTATTACATCACCGACTATACAATATTTCTGAACTGGGTCATCCTAGTCTTACATTTTTAACACATCAAAAACTAAGTATATCTTTTTCATCCCAACACTTGTAATTTTTTATATTTTCATATTTATTTTGCTTTTTTTTTACAAGTTTTATTTTTAAATGAAGAAACAAAACAAAATAAAAATCTTGAAAACTCCAACAAATGATTATTCTCTCAATTCGACCATGGCGCCGCTTGATCCACGACCACCGTGCTGCTTCAATTTAATAAGAATTGGGATAAGATTTCCGGGTAAATTGACGTGGTAATATACTGTTTCGTGATTTGAGAATTTTAGGGATTTGGTTTCGTAGAAAAATTGCATAAATTTTTTTTTATATTATTGAAGAAGATGATGGGGGATTAGTTATAATTTTTGATTGTAAATGATTTATTGTTCTTTATTTCCAATTTCTATTTAATTTCTCGGGAAATTTGGATTGTTTGAGATTAAATTAATAAAAAACAAATATTGTGATGCTTTTTTTAAAGCATGATTCCGAGATTTAAGCAAGATTTAGTGAGTTGATTTTTTTATTGAAAAATTAAATAAGGGTCAATTCGTAAATTAATAATTATATTTTTAAATTATTAAATTTATTATAAAAGTGCGATAAACGACAACAAAACGAGTAGTTAGTGCGATTCAAAAACGATGACTAGTTCGATGGAGTAGTGCACATAGGTAGCGTGTCATCAATTTCAAACCATTAAATATTAGACCTAATGGCTAATATAAACTGACTATTGATAGCTTCATATGACACTGACTTCATCATCGTAAAGAAAGCCCCAACTTTTTTACTATAAAATAGTTTTTGTGAATTAAAGTTGATGTACGGGTAAGATCTACATCACCCTTTAGGTTTCTCTTGCTTTTTTTAGGCCCTAAACTATACTTTCGACAATCCTTTTGCTAAAATTTCAAAATCATATGGGTGCTTTACATTATAACTTATAACTCAACGTTAAATGTTTAAAGAAGATAAATATATTAAAGAAAGACCACCTTCGATGTGTTACGACAATTTTTCGCTTCTATTTTAGAAAAAATTTGGGGAGAAAAAGTGTCAAAATAATTTTTTTGATCGGTAAATGTGTTAGGCTTGTTAGTGATAAGAAGTTAGTTCACCAAGTCTCCTTACAATTTCAAATTCTCCAAATCTCCTTATACCTCCAACTCAAAAATTGCTCCTTAAAGGGATTTGAACTTGGGTCTCCTCTACTAAAGTGAGAAACCAAGTGTCAAGATAATTAAATTATAAAGAGAAAGTGTTGTACGATATCATCTCATTTTCTAATATATGAAACGTGATATTTTTATATATTTTTATGATATTTTTAAATATGAATATTATAAAAGTAAAAAATGTCATGTCTAATGTATGAGCTCATATCGATCCAAATTAAAAGTGAAAGAATTTAATTTGTTGCCTTCTCATTCAGAATCGTTCCAAGATATACAACACAACATTCCTATAATTTAGCCTATACAAAAGGTAAGTTACACCCTACCATACAAAGCGTAATCACTAATAAATATAAATTGATACATTTAATATTTACACCTATTCTATTAAAAAGCTAACTTTTTTTCATTTAGTAAAATTATAAGCCGATCCAAATTCAAAATTTTAAATTTGAGTAAGTCTTTTCTAATTTTTACCCCGCAACTCAAAACGATTGTTAAATTAACACAAAATACAAACAAGTTTTACTAAGAAATTGATTCACGCTAATTTTGCATTTAAATTTTAGGCAATTTGTTTTATTCAAACATATTTAACACGTCTCTAGCGACAATCTTTATTTAAAAACCGTGAGTATTTTTTAATGGATTGAGTATTCTTTGTTGTAATTTCGTAATAGAATATTAATATCTTGGGCTTCTTTTTTATTGACCTACCAAGGCCCAATTGGACTAATAGTGGCGCCCAAAAGGCCCATATATTCTTTCTCCGTTAGGAAGCTTTTTCACTCTTTAAAGTTGAAATCACTCGTGTCGTGATTCCGTAAAGTTGAAAGTTGAAACCAGAGGTGACAATTTTCTCTCCATTTCATCTTTTTTCTTCGTCTACTTTTTTGTTTTTTTTTTTATTAATCTCCGCTTCATCTGCTTAATGTTTCTTTCGTTGTTCTTTACCTACAACCACTAGTATGCATTTTCTCGTGAAAATTGCATGTTTATGTTTAGTGATGTTTGGTAGGGTTTTCCAAATTAGTTTATTTCCGTCTCGACAGAGAATCACAAGATTCTATTTTCTATTTCCGTAACTTGTTGCGTAAATGGTAGGGGTTTTAAAAAATTTAACGCTATGCGTTGTAGAACAAAGATCGTTGATCTTCAATCTATGAAAAATAACTTTTCAAATTTTGTTTTGGAAATGGTATGTAGATCTCGTATTTTTGCCTCTCGGCCATGAGAGTGCAATTTCCATTTAAGTGTTTCACCTCCACATGTACAACAAAATGATCTGCTGATATACTTAAAACTCCAAATATATTTCGTTTAAGATTAAGATTGTTATACACTCTTTTTCATTTTTGGTCTGTTAAGAGATTTTAATTCGTAATTTTGTACCAAACACAATAATAAAACACCATTCATGTATAGTGACTCCACAAAATGGGATTTAAGCTTTGTTGTTGTTTTGAATAAATAGTTATGTTACAATTGAAAATCTATTCATATATATCCAGAAGTTTATACGAGTTTTGTAGTATCGGGGGAAAGTGAATGTGGTTGTGTTCTTAATGGTCGGGCACATGCAAAGGTAAGTGTTGTATGGCATGACACACATGCATGATGAATGGCGGTTATCACTTTGCATGAAACAAATTATAGTTTTTTTTCTTTTTGTTAAATTATAGGTAAGTTTTTGATTGGTAAAATTGCAAATGGCAATAGTTAATTTGCAAAAATTGCGGTTAATTCTACAGTCATTATTTGTTTCTAACCATTATTGATTCGTTGAATATAATTGATGTTAATTAAAATGTTAGATACTGAAATGCCTTTGAACATAAATATGAGTCTTGATAGAAACCGTTATTATTAATATTAGAGTTGGGGTTTTTTAAGATTTGTTTGGATTAGGAAGAAGTTACGCCTTAATATGTTTTCATATCGTTTGCATTTCTTGTATATTTTTTGCAGATTAGTATTAGTGCCCATGGGCTATTATCCATGCGTATATATAATGTAAAGCGTTCATAGTATAGCCGATAGTTGTTATCTACATTTGGGTTAGTGTTCAAATATTTGTGTTGCTTGTGATTATTTTTCAACGAGTACCTTCTAGTTAAACTCTTCCTTTCATTCTCTCCAACAAGAATTAGTTCGTTTCGTATTCTTTTGCAAAGATATCCCTCGTGTATGTAAAGCATGTCTAATTAGTCAAATTCCTTCAAGTTGTTTTCGTATATCAAATTGCATAAGTTGTGATATGTCAAATTGTCAATTGCCTTAATGTAACGGAATAGACTCATTTGTTTAATTTAATGTAATTACTAATAATCTTACTTTCACTTTAAAAGTATGCTCGTGGAGTTTGCAACACTAATCAATCGAGATAAATGCTCGATTTGGTAGTTGACATGCTAATGTAGGGAAAACATTAAATGTACCACTAGGGGCCAATAGGGGTCTTGGCAATTATAATAATTTTGCACTTATTTATTTTTAATTCAAACTCAACGAAACAGATTCTCATGGAGCTGTAAGGCGTGTGCTTTCAATGAACGAAATCGGTGAATCCTAGGCACCCATCTTAATATACATTTATCAAGTTGCATCCTTCTTTTTTATTTAAAAAAAATTAAATTGTTTTCGCGAGGTTTTAACCCCTTATTCTCGCTTTCCATTCATAAAGAATTAGTGTAACGCCCGAACTCGGATAGTCTCACTTACTTATCCAAATTCGGGTTATCACTTAGTGAAAGAAAAAGTGAGACATTTTTTTTTTATTTTTAAAAAAAAAAAAAAGAAAGGAAATTGATAAAGAAAATAATAGGAAAACAACCGGGTGATTCCTAACTTAAAGTATTCAAAGATCAAATTAAAATCCTAATCATTAAAACAGCATAGTTAAACCGTAGCAAATGAGAAAGTATTAGAGAGTCTAAGTTTAGCAAATACAGATAAAGAGTCTAAAATGTAATAGACAGGAGAATTAAAGCGTTTAAGCATCAAATATAATATGGCAGGAAGGCCGAGTCTCATCCGCCGCTCTCGCACTCCATCGGCTCACCACGAAAATATTTAAAAGGGGCATGAGAATTTGAATTTCTCACAGGTGGGTAGCTCGCACGCTATCATGCATACGCTTTAACATCATACACATCAATCATATTATTACGTAAAAATAGTAAACACCGAGATGGACCACCTCCGCTCATAAACATCCTGAATTTATACCAACATCGCTTGTAAATCGAGACGGACCACCTCCGCCGCAAAACATCCGAGACGATACCAACATTGCTCGTAAAAACATCCGAGACGAAACCAACATCGCACGTGGAAAGCATCCGAGACGATACCAACATCGCTCGTAAAGCATCCGAGACAATACCAACATCGCCGTAAAAGCATCCGAGACGATACCAACATCGCTCAGAATACATCCGAGACGATACCAACATCGGGCTCAGAATACATCCGAGACGATATCAACATCGCCGTAAACCGAATAATATGATTTAGCACCGATATTTCAACTATGACATAAATAAGGGCAATACGGTTAGTGCCACCCACCTTAAAAGAAGTTCGAAAGTATAACTTGGAAGGGAAAATGTCCGAGCAAATCACCGACCGGTCGTACTCGTTCCTAAAGAAATTTTTAGGTTTTAGCTTCTTAATGAGGAATATATATATACATATAATGCGTTGGTCCCGAAGCGACTTTTGGGTCACTTACACGTCTTTCGCCTTTTTTAGTCGTAAATTATTGAAACTTTAATCTTTTCGACACAATATATATATATATATATATATATATATGTATATAAAGACTCTCACTAACATGCTTCTATAAGTATGGCACGTAAATTGGAAAACACATTTTCAAAAGTAATGATTCAAGCATTATGACAACTTTCGACTGTCCACTCTCGACTTTGGGGTATTTTCTAAAATACAAATAAATTATCTAAAAAAATTTGACAAAAGTACAGTAGGCACTCTCTTGAAGTGTAAAACACATATAAAATATGGTCTCATAAAAAAGGTATACGAAAATTGGGTTTTTGAATTTATTTTCCAAGTCGAAACAGTGTTCCAGAAAGTTTTCAGTGTTGAGACACCATCAAAATAATTTTCCCAAAAATACTAAAACACTTACGAAAAATTATGAAATATTTACTGTAGATACATTATGAAGTCGCCAACATTTCCTTAGTTTTGACCTTAGGCAAAACACGAAGGGAAAAGGGTGTTTTGGCTCGTTTTTGGAAAAGGGACAGAAACATTCCTGCCTTTCCAGTCACGTACTCAACTAGAGGAATATTTTTGTAAAACTATTTAAACTACTCCTAAAATCATGGAAAAATTCAGAAACGAAGCTAACATCATGTAGTATTTTATTTTGATTTTTATAAAAATAACGACCGAAGTGAGGAATACCAGAAAAATCGAAGAGTCACAAAAATGTCACAGATTGTCACACTAACTTCAAAAATTCATAGATTATTGAATATAACTCCAAAATGCATGAGACCAGTGGCAAACGAAAGCCATTTTGTCCTACTTTCCTAAATATGCTGTCAAAACATGTCAAATTAGTAAGTTACGAAAACGTATCAGCTTAAACTTCTGACGGGAAAACAGGTAGTTCATCTATTTTCATACTATGAACACTTAAAAACTTATTCTCACTTTCAAAACCCATGAAACCCTCAACTCTTTCATGAAAACAATATGCTACCAAGAAATAAACAAGACCTCAAGAAAACACAGGTCATTTTCCCTATCAAGGATTTTAAAGAAGAAAGTTAAGGTTTGAGGTGTGGTCACCTTTGTAGTCTTTCTTTAAAAGGCTAGGGCCAAATGCCTCCTTCAAGCTCTTCCTATGAATGGATCTACCTCCTTTGCACCTTGAAGGAAGAAGAAATGGCTTGAGGTGAGAGTTGGGTGTGTGTATGTAGGAAAAGTTGGGAGAAGAAAGTTCTTCTCCCTCCCTTCTTGTGAGTTGGCCGAAAATGGGGTGAAGGGGAAGAGGAGGGGTTGCTTCTTTTCTTTTGATGACTTGAATGAGAGAAAGAAGTGGTGCCCAAGTAATTTAAAAACATGTGGGAGAAAGTGGAGGGTCAAGATTGAAGCAAATGGATGGTGGGATGGAAGGGAGGACAAAAGAATTAATTAAAAGGAGGGGTATAAGTACTATGGGTCAACACACTTTGTCTTGGTGTGTTGGCCCTTGAAAGTGGCCGAAGACCCCATTTGGTCGCCCAACATTAGGCCCCACAAGCCTTTGGCTTGTGGTGGCCTCTTCGGATTCAGGTGTGCGCTCGATACCAAAAATGGGGCTCAGCTCGTTTCGGGCTCCGGAAACTACGTTTCGCTCGTTTAATCACTAAATAATTTTATAACCTTAAAAGTTTGTAATCAAGGAGGCTTTTAACTTATTTTATTAATTCTGTTCTCGGTTGGTTACTGTTTTTGTTTGGTAGATTCAAATTCGGCATTTTTAGGGTTTTTCGCCCCAATTTTCGGCGACTAAAATAAAACTCCCGTGTTATTAATACAAACGGTTTATTCACTTATTTTAGACTTGTATTTTATCCACATTCGACTATCGGGCACCCGCTCGATCAATATTTGGGTTTCTGGAGTAACTGCCGGTTCGGTTCGCTCGCTTCCATTACCCAAAATCGAAGATTTTGAATAACAAAGAAGCTTCCTTTTCAAAGAAAATAATCAAGCATAAAGTAACACTCACACAAGAAAAAAATAAAAACACAATTTGGGTCCGGTATTACATCCTACCCACTCTTCAAAGAAATTTCGTCCCGAAATTTGGCTTACCTAAGCAAATCTAGGCCTTGCGGGTATTTTGCTAAAATCTCGCCCTCTCTCTCCCAAGTGGCTTCCTCTCGTACTAAAACTAAAGGAATTTCTCGATTCCTAAGTTTGTGCATTTTCCTTCCTAGAATCTTCACGGGTGTTTCTCCGTATGTCGTGTCTCGTCCCAATTCTAAGTCTCTCGAAGTTGATAACGTGTTCGGGGTCACCTACATACTTTCTCGATCGAAGAAACGTGGAAAACGTTGTGTACTTGGGATAGGTCGGAGGTAGAGCTAAGCGATAAGCTACGCCTCCAACCTTCTCTAGTATGTCAAAAGGTCCAATGTAGCGGGGTTTCAGCTTGCCTCTTTTCCCAAAACGGATCAATCCTTTCATTGGTGCTACCTTGAGAAATACTTTTCTCCAACTTCGAAATGTAGGTCCTTAGGCGCTAGTATCGGCACGATTTCTCGACGGTCTTGTGCAGCCTTGATCCTTTCCTTAATCCGAGAAACAATTTCCACCGATCGCTCCACAAGTTCTCGCCTCTAAAATCTTACGAACTCCTACTTCGCCCCAACGAGATGGGTGATCTGCATTTCTTCCGTAAAGTGCCTCAAAGGGTGACATTTGTATCGTAGCTTGGTAACTGTTGTTGTAGGCGAATTCCACAAGTGGTAGGTGAGTCTCCCGCTTTTCTTCGAAATCCATAAAGCACATGCCCTCAACATATCCTCCAAAGTCTGAATGGTTCTTTCGACTCGGTCCGTCTGATCATGCGGTGGTAAGCGGTGCTTATGCGTTCCCAAGGCTTTGCGGCAAGCTCTTCCAAAACCTAGAGGTGAAGCGAGGATCTCTATCTGAACTATCGAAAGCCGGTACACCGTGCGCCTAACAATCTGCTTCTATGTACGGTTGGGCTAGTTTGTCCAAGGAATATGTCATGCGCATGGGTATGAAGTGCGCGGCCTTGGTAAGTCTATCTACCACTACCCAAATAGCATCATGATTCCTTACGGTCTTGGGAAAACCCGTGACGAAGTCCATGGTGATATTTTCCCATTTCCACTCAGGTATTTCCAAAGGGTGAAGCAATCTGACGGTCGCCGATGGTCGACTTTGACTTGTTGGCAGGTCGACACTTCCTTACGAAGTGGGCTATTCTTCTTTGCATACCCCCTCCACCAAAAAGTCTCTCTCGGTCCTCGGTACATCTTTGTCTCTCCAGTGGTGTACGGAGTATGTGGAGTGTTGTGTGGCTTCTTTCAAAATTTCATCCCTCGGCTCCCTGGTCCTTTGGCACACAAATTCGTCAACTTCGAACATTAGGGCTCCATCGGTGGTCAAGGTGAAGCCTTTGATGGTCCCCTTCTCAACTCGGAATCTCATTCCTTCGAGGAATTTATCCTTTCTCACGAGCGCCTCTCGAGTCTCTCTCTCGTGGTTGGTTGCAACGTGATTGCATAGATCACGGCATCCGTACAACATTGCTTAGTGAACTCCGGGTTCATTCGAGCAAAGTCCCCGATTAGTGTCATTTGTCTTGTTGGCATGGCGTTGATTCCCTTCCTACTCAAGGCGTCGGCCACAACATATCTGTCTCTTCCGGGATGGTAGTGGATCGTGCAATCATAGTCCTTCACTAGCTCGAGCCATCTCCTTTGGCGCATGTTTAACTCTTTCTTTTTATGTGAAGAAATACTTCAAGCTCTTATGAGTACAGTGGTAGATCTCGTACTTCCCGTAAAAAGGTAGTGCCTCCGCATCTTTAGAGCATGAACTACTGCTTGATTGCCCAAGTCGTGTGTTGGGTAGTTCTGCTTCGTGGGTCTTCAATTATCGTGACGCATATGCAATGACCTTTCCATGTTGCATAAGGACACATCCCAAACCAGACAAGGATGCATCGGTGTATATCACAAATCCCTCGGTTCCATCGGGGATAGTTAACACCGGTGAAGAAGTTAATTTCCTCTTGAGCTCTTGGAAACTTTCTTCATATGCAGCGCTCCAAGTAAACTTCCGGTTGCTTCTTGGTTAAGTGCGTCAAGGGTTTTGTAATCCGTGAGAAGTCCTGGATGAATCTCCTATAGTATCCCGCTAATCCAAGAAAACTTCTTATTTCGCTGGCATTAGTTGGGAGTCTTCCACCATTATGGCTTCTAACTTTGTGGGGTCCATCTCAATCCCTTTAGATGAGATTATGCGTCCCAAAAACATAACTCGGTCGATCCATGTTAGGATTAGAATTTGTATGTTTTGATGATGTTCCTAAAACCTAAGTGGGACAGACCACCGAACTCGTTAGTCACCGATGATCCAGATAGGGTTTATGTCTTAGTATAGTTTATCTTGCTAGGCCTAACCCGAAGATCCATATTGATTGAGAATCAGAGGTCACCGATAAGAAGACTTAAAGATCTAAGAGAGATTTCATTCGAAGACATCTAGAAGGGGTTCGTTAAGGTCAAGAAGAGATAATAAGATTTATGCAAAAAGAGTGTTGTCAAGAAAGGTTCAAGTGAAGATAGCAAGGTTGGAATCGTGCTACAGACAAGCTTTGGAACTGTGGCTGAAGTAAGGTTGTAAGGTTGCTAGAGTTGACTTAGAGAGATTCATCCGGATTAACAAAAGTCAAGAACAATTTAGAGATACCCAAAATCAATCTAGAGAAGATTGGATTCTCAATCAAGATCAATCAAGAGATAATTGATTGATATCGCATAATCAATTATACAAAGTCAAACAAATCTTCCAACGATCACTTACCATTTCTTGAAGACCGATTGACAAATTAGTCTAACGGCTAGTCAAATTCAGGATCATATAAACCGAAGTGAAGGATTTTTGAAATATACACGCGCGAGAAATATCAAGAGAAATCCATTCACTCATCAAGTAAAGACACGCATAATTCTTCGTACTTAAATCGATCCAATACGCTCAAATTCTTAAGAGATTTATTTTTGGTCAAGGAAGTGTAAATCACCTTTCATTATCTCTCGTACGAGAAAAGGTTGATTATTTGAATCTAAGAGTTAACACTCGAAGATCACATTGATTGTACGAAGGGAAGGAACTTGTTAAACTTCCCGTGGTCGAATCCTCAAGGAGATTAGAGGAGACAAGACCAGTTTGGTGGATAGTAAGGCCCCCGTGGAATCGGGGAGAGTGGACGTAGGATCGTTATATCCGAACCACTATAAAAATCTCTGTGTCTTTACAAGCTTTCGCATTCATACTTATAATCGCTCATTCATTCATCATTATTTTAATAAACCCGCATCCTTCTTGCTAAAGTTTTCATCACCAAGGTTTTCATCAAAAGGGTTTTTCAAATACACACGAGATTAGCTTCCGCACCATCAAGACTTCGAAGCTCAAGTCTCGATGATCTCACTTAAGCACACTCTGAAAGTACCTTGCCGCAGAAGACTTCAAAGTCTTCTAACCTCACACTCACTCACGAAAAGTTGAAAAAGTTTTGAGTGTGGTAAAGTCTATTCAACCCCTTCTAGACTTTCCACCTCCTTGCACATCTCGTCCGGACCAACAAGTGGTATCAGAGCAGTGGTTCAACCGACCACCGGCTTTGGTTACCAATAGTCTTTGAGGAAACACTGTTGTGGTCACCCGAATGCATCTTTTTGAAAAACCATTTTCATAAAACTCATTGCACTCGAGCATATTGTTTTTATTACTAACAATGAGTTCTCATAAGAGCAAAGAAAGCTACCAGAGTTCTCTATTGAAGACTATGACTACTGGAAATTCCGCATGGAAAATCATCTTGGTGCAATTCATGATAGAATGCTCAAACTCTTGAAGATGGACCGATAAAGTTTTACTTTGAACCAAGAAGTTCGGGAAGCAAGGAGCAAGCATCAACTTCGGCGAGAAGATTGAAAAGAAAAGGAGTGAGATGTCAAATGATGAAAGGAAACTATTTAATCTTGACCAAGTTGCTCGAACCGAGATCATAGAGACTCTAAATCCGCAGAGCTTACAGGTGAGAAAGTCAAGACATGTAAGACTCGCAAAGAAATATGGGAAACCCTAGCACTCATGTGTGAAGGATCGGAGCAAATTAAAGAAAATAAGTTGCAGCTATTCTACATTCGTTTGACACATTCAAGATGAAGCCTCGATGAGACAATAGATCAATTGGACTTAAGATCGACAAATATAATCAATAAGGCAAGTTCTTTGGAAAAATCTTACACCGAGAAGGAGATCAACAACAAAATATTGAGATCTCTAACTAGCAAATGGAGAGTCAAGATTACAGTGATTAAAGATACAAAAGAACCGAGCAAAATCACTCATCATGAGCTATTTTCGCACTTGAAAGCTCATGAATATGATCTCAAACAAGAAGAAGACGAGGATGAAGGAAATTCAAATTCCATGGGAAAGGAAGTTGCTTTCAAGGTCACTTCAAATCAGTCTTCTAAAGAACCTGTTGGAGAGGATTTAAGCTTGAAAGAACAGATGGCTTTGACCGACTTTAAAGTTTGATAAAATGAATTCAAATTTTTGGAAATATAGAAGACATTGGAAGAATACAAAGAAAGCCGGTTTCAGATCAGGAAACAAATCTTCGTAAAATTCAGATAAGAGATCGAAGATTCCAAAGATGATAGAAGGTTCAAGACTCCGAGAAAGAAGAAGAGAAGATAGTCCAAGAAGAAGAGATTTTTCTCCAAAAAGGGATTCTAGCCCAAGAAGATCTTCAAGAAGCGATGCTTGCTATACTTATCATAACTGACATTTAGGTTATGATTGTCCGAATTAACTCCTAGAGAAAGAGAAGAAAAGAGATTAACGAGGAACAAAAAGTTTGTCGACAAGCGTGCTTTAGTGGTCAAGAGGAGGATACTCTTTCAAGTGATTCAATATCATCTTGAGACTTCTCTACAAACAATGATTTGTGTCTTATGGCCAATGGAGATGAGGTATTTTCTGATTCCTGTTCTTCGTCCGCTTCCAAAGTGTTTTCTTTTGCAGAAGAGTTTGACCATAACTTTGTTGATAAGTTAATGGAAGATCTCAAAGCGCTATAAACGCTTACAATCGTGTGGAAAAGGAGAATGTGAGCTTAAAAGAAAAAAATTGATCTATTTACACAAGAGTCTATTAGCAAAACATTCGAGACACTAGCAGACTTCAATCGATAACTTGAGAAGAGTTAAACACTCTTAAAGTGAAGTACACCGAGCAGTAGTCTCACCGGGTAGAAAGGTTGCTTGCCGAGAATCTTGAGAAAACCGATCGATTGAAAATTCAACAAGCAAAGTTCGATGAACTTTTCATCAAGCATGAGCGTATAAAATCAAGTGAGGAACGCTTAAGTTTGAGGTTGGATCAACTGAACAAAGCTTCTCATGCAGCTTCAACTTTTTCATTTAATAAAATTATAAGTGATCCAAATTCAAAATTTTAAATTTGAGTAAGTCTTTTCTAATTTTTACCCCGCAACTCAAAACGATTGTTAAATTAACACAAAATATAAACAAGTTTTACGGTAAAATTGATTCACGCTAATTTTCCATTTAAATTTTAGGCAATTTGTTTTATTCAAACATATTTAACACGTCTCTAGGGACAATCTTTAATTAAAAATCATGAGTATTTTTTTAATGGATTGAGTATCTTTGTTGTAATTTCGTAATAGAATATTAATATCTTGGGCTTCTTTTTGTTGACCTACCAAGGCCCAATAGTCCCAATAGTGGCGCCAAAGGCCCATATATTCTTTCTTCAGAAGCTTTTTCACTCTTTAAAGTTGAAATCACTGTGTCGATTCCGTAAAGTTGAAAGTTGAAACCAGAGGTGACAATTTTCTCTCCATTTCATCTTTTTTCTTCGCCTACTTTTTTGTTTTTTTTTATTAATCTCCAGCTTCATCTCGTTTAATGTTTCTTTCGTTGTTCTTTTACCCACTACAACTAGTATGCATTTTCCGTGAAAATTGCATGTTTATGTTTGGTGATGTTTGGTAGGGTTTTCCAAATTAGTTTATTTCCATAACGGACGAGAGAATCACAATATTTTATTTTCTATTTCGTGAATTTGTTGCGTAAATGGTAGGGGTTTAAAAAATTTAACGTTGTGTTGTAGAACAAAGATCGGTGATCTTCAATCTATGAAAATAACTTTTCAAACCTCGCTTTGAAATGGTATGTAGATCTCGTATTTTTGTCTCTCGGCCATGAGAGTGCACGATTTAAGTGTTTTGACTCCAGCCACGTATACATAATGATCATGATATACTTAAAACTCCAAATATATTTCGCTTAAGATTAAGATTGTTATACACTCTTTTTCATTTTTGGTCTCATAAGAGATTTTTAATTCGTAATTTTTGTACCAAACACAATAATAAAACACCATTCATGTATAGTGACTCCACAAATGATTTAGGCTTTGTTGTTGTTTTGAATAAATAGTTATGTTACAATTGAAAATCTATTCATATATATCCGGCAAGTTTATACGAGTTTTGTAGTATCGGGGAAAGTGAATGCGGTTGTGTTCTTAATGGTCAGCACATGCAAAGTCTGAAGTGTTGTATGGCATGACACACATGCATGATGAATGGCGGTTATCGGCTTTGCATGAAACAAATTATAGTTTTTTTCTTTTTGTTAAATTATAGGTAAGTTTTTTATTGGTAAAACCGCAAATGACAATAGTTAATTTGCAAAAATTGTGGTTAATTCTCAAGCGGTGAGTCATTATCTGCTTTCTAACCATTATTGATTCGTTAAACATAATTGATGTTAATTAAAATGTTAGATAATCGGAAACGTCTTTGAACATAAATATGAGTCTTGATAGAAACCGTTATTATTAATATTAGAGTTATGGCTTTTTAAGATTTGTTTGGATTAGGAAGAAGTTACGCCAGATCTGTTTTCATATTTCATATCGTTTGCATTTCTTGTATATTATTTGCGAGATTAGTATTAGGCCCATGGGCTATTATCCATGCGTATATATAATGTAAAGCGAGTTCATAGTATAGCGATAGTTGTTATCTGCTTGGGTTAGTGTTCAAATATTTGTGTTGCTTGTGATTATTTTCCAACGAGTACCTTCTAGTTAAACTCTTCCTTTCATTCTCTCCAATAGGAATTAGTTCGCTCAGCATTCTTTGCAGATATCCTCGTGTATGTAAAGCATGTCTAATTAGTCAAATTCCTTCAAGTTGTTTTCGTATGTCAAATTGCATAAGTTGTGATATGTCAAATTGTCAATTGCCTTAATGTAACGGAATAGACTCATTGTTTAATTTAATGTAATTACTAATAATCTTACTTTCGGTTTAAAAGTATGCTCGGGAGTTTGCAACACTAATCTATCGTATAAATGCTCGATTTGGTAGTTGACATGCTAATGTAGGGAAAACATTAAATGTACCACTAGAGGCCAATAGGGGTCTTGGCAATTATAATAATTTTGCACTTATTTATTTTTATTCCAAACTCAACGAAACAGATTCTCATGGAGCGTAAGGCGGGTGCTTTCAATGAACCAAATCGAGGTGAATCCTAGGCACCCATCTTAATATACCTTTACTATTGCATCCTTCTTTTTTTATTTAAAAAAATTAAATTGTTTTCGTGAGGTTTTAACCCCTTATTCTCGCTTTCCATTCATTGATTTCCTCCCCATCGTGCATTCCTATTTATGTACTATACACACGTTTTTGTTGGTATTCTCGCAGCTTATTCTCATGCATGCTTTTATTCAAGCTCCCTTTCCATTCATGTGCAATTCTTGTATCATTGAGTATGATGGTGCTTCAAAGGGAAACCCCGGACAAGCCGGGTGTTTGGGTCATGGATTCGACACCCAGACGGGACAACCCAGTACTTTCAAATTCTCCACTTTCTTGGCTTCTAATTCTTTATGCATCTCGTGAAAGATATATATTTTCATTGTAGTGCTATTTTTGGTAAAATTACCCCGTGAAAGATAAGATCCCCCTCGGCCCCTCCCCTCTTCTTCTTCTTCTTTTCTTGAAACTTTCACTTAAAATCAAGTAAGTCCGACATTGTATTTTTGATAGGTGTGTCGACTGAGTGAAGGTGTGGGTAACGCCGCTGAATATCGAGGTGCCATTTTAGGTTTGAAATATGCACGTGATAATGGGTACAAAAATGTATCCCTACAAGGAGACTCTCAACTTGTCACCAATCAGGAGTAATAATTCTCCCAAATTTCTCCCTATTTTGTTCCCCTAACAATAATAGATGTTAGTAAATTAGCGAGAGCAAGATGCGAACAATAATGTTTGTTCTTCTTAATTTGACAGACAGTAAAAGGCCTCGTGGAAAACCAAACCCGAATATGGCTAAATTGTGTGATGAGGTCAAAGGTCTCAAAACCAGTTCACATCTTTTGATGCTTCTCATGTTCCAAGAGTAAGTTGAAGATGTTGTTGATATTAATTATTTATATTTACAATTACAATAATAATTTAATCTGTTGGGTTTTGCCAACCGATTGCCGCCACGAGCCTGAGGGTTTAATCACCAAGCAGGGCGGTAATTTCGGCATCAATTGAGGCAAAAATCAATGAGGCAAGTACCATAAATTATGAGTTTCAACTTATTAAATTTATTTAAATTTAGAAAGGACAATATTGTATTTTCACATATTACTAAAATATGAAAAACTAATTCATGTGTGTACTTCCAAAAATGTATGTGTGCATAACCTGGGCTTTTGGGTTATTATTGGTTGCTTTTGGGCCGTACAAATACCAAGATATGGCTGAAAATGGAAAAATATTATTTGTATTAGGGCTGTCAATTTTAGCGACTAAGCCCACGTAATGGACGGCTATTTTGAGCCACCAAAAATTGCAGAATTGGGTCTTCTCATTTTTGATTCGGATTCGATTCCCAATATACAGAACACAACAATACGCTGCGGCTGCGCCTCCCTCCTCAGGCCCCAGTTCAATTCGCCGCCGTCTTGCGCTGCCGTCGCGTCGCCGCTTAGCCTCGCCGCCTTGCGCTGCCGTCGCGCCGCACAGATTCTTACCTCACGTCGCCGCTGCTGGTTGAGTCGCCGCCTTGCTCGTTGAGTCGCCGCCTTGCTCCACCGTCGCGCCTCACAGGTCCGTATTTATTTCTTCATTACAGTAATCCTTAGCTTGTTTAGATGCTTGCTTACTGCGAGAGTTTTGGCCCGTATTTCTTTCGATTTTCTGTTTCTTTTCTTCATCTTCTTCAGGGAATTCAGATGTGTCCCCTGAGGGATCCTTTTGATCTTCTTCAGCATTCTATATCAGAGTAAAAAGACACAAACATACCCTTAATGATATCTGATGAGAAACAACACGCACACATAAATTTGGTATTGAACTCTTAAATTTAATTTGGTATTGTAATCCTTTAAATATTGGTAGTGAATGTATTTTTTTATCTCTCAATTTTATGGTTTTATCACTTATATTGAATTTTTGCTCGAAATAACCGAACCGAATTAGTTTTGGTCTATTTGGTTCGGTCCTTCAAAAGTTCGGTTCGATTTTTGGGAGAATTTTTAAAAATTTCGGTCTATTCGGTTCGGTCCAAAATAGGCCCGAACCGACCGAATGCACACCCTAGTGATCGGCTTATCATCTTGGTACACTACTTGGTGGATAGAATGATTTATTTTTAGAGAGAGGTCATTTGAAAATTAGAGACGAAGGGATGTGCATATAACCGATTATTACGACGAGGGGGACGAGGGGTATGTAGAGAATAATTTGACATCCCATTTTATAGAATTTGTAGTAGGGATGTCAATGCTGGTGGGGTGGGTCGGGGTGGGGGATCAATCCCCGTTCTATTCCACATGAAATTGGGAACACAGTCTCATTTATACTTGTTATTTTTTTATTATAATATTTTAATTAAATTATGAAAATTATAAAAAAATACATTAATAATAGAAATACAATTAGGCAAAAGGATTCAAATTAAAATATTTATACATAGTAAATTAATTATTATAATAAAGTTAATATATAAAATAAATTAAATTTATTATGAATGGGGAGGGGATCACCATCCCGTCAACAGGAGATAAATTATTTTAATTTTCACTCTCACAAGGAATGAAATTGAGGATTCCCAACTCAGCAAAGCCTAAATCTAAAAATCAAATTGTATTAAATTTAAATATAATTAATGTGTTGTTGGGCTATTGTAATATATTCTTTATTTTTTTAGTTGGGCCGGCCTTAAAAATAATAAACCACACACGAGGGATTTAAAAAAAAAAAAAAGAACACGAGGGAGTGAGCCGATTGGACCGAACCGAACCGCTCGTGGAATGTGGAGCCTTTTTTGGATAGGGAAGGAATTGAGCTTAAGCTCATTTTTTTATAACATCGAAGTTTTAGGCCTTTAGCTCATTAGATAAAAACATTTGTGATTGCGTAATTCTATTAATTTTATCGCTCAAATCGAATTTGTGGAGTTCGGTTGAGGTACAATTTGAAATTAAGATATGTTAATGCCTTGAACCTTGCCCCACCAACCGCTCGATGAAATGCGCCACCAACGTTATTTCTCGTTTCTTTGTTTTTGTTTTTCCATTCAAGAGTTATCTTTTGGCAGGTGAAGTTTGAGCTGACCACTACAAAATGATAGTCTCTTTCGGCCAATCTTGCAACGGCCATTAGTAGGTACTTTAGCCAAAGTTTCGCCGTATTTCTGTTGCCGCCTCCATAGCCGTGGAGCAATAAAGTGCTTCGAGTAGAGGGCCCCGTTTCCCTATTCATTTTGCTATTGGGAGTTCAAAAGGGGGAGCACTGTCGCGAATTATGAAGGGTCCTGGGAAGACCCCGATGATGGAAGTGATGACAACGAATACGAGGATGATGAAGATGATGACGGCAGCGAAATGGAAGAGAAGGACATGGATTATGAAAGTGATTGTGAGGGTAATGGAGATGTTAAAGCTTTTGTTAGTAAGGCCGAGGAGGAATCCGAAGAAAGTACGAGGAGGATCATGTTAAAGGTTTGTAAATTTTAATATGATATTACTACATTGATTTTTTACCGATGTTCTTGGCAGTTTTCTGATTTTGCATCATGGCTTTATTGTTATGCGTAGGAAAGATCGAAATGAACTCAAGAAACAAATTGTCTAACATTGTTTTGTTGATTGCGAGAGGTTGAACAACTTTTGAAACCGGAAGAAATAGCAATTTTGGAACAATGAAGCTCCTAACCTCGAGAAATTGTCAAGTGTGAGTTGAATGATTGCCATCATCAATCTTATAATTCAATCAATGATAGCATGCTTGATTTGATTTATCTGCTTGTTGTTGGCTCGAAACAAGTTTTGTTACATTCATTTATCACATTTGTCTCGTGCAAAATGGAAACCTCTCCACACTTATGCACTAGCGGGACATATAAAGTTCATGGATGGGCTTCTTGAAAAGGGTTATGATATCGAACGGGTTGACAAGGTACGAATATTTCAAATGAATAGGAATTCTTACACCGATCCTCAAGCATTAATACGTATGAACATTGTGAAACAGATGGCTTAACCGCCCGCATCATGCAGTTCTTGGTAAAAGAGAAGTCTGTAATTAGTCATCTCTTAAGAAAAGGATCGAATCCTGAAGCACAAGATTAGGTATATTATATATATGTGTGTGTGGTATTTGTCATCAGTTCATTCTATTTAGTTTCTAGGTTACGAACATTCTTCTCGTCGTCATCACAGGATGGGCTACGCCCTTCATTACGCTGCTCAAGTAGGTGCCATGCAAACGGTCAAATTGTTGATAAAATACAAGGTTGATGTGAATGTTGCTGATAATGTGAGCACCTAATTTACTTTTCCATAGATATATGTTAGATGTCCATAAGCTATTTCAATTTTCTAACTAGCAAATGTCCATAAGCTATTTCAATTGTTTGTTTGGTGCCGATATGACCGGGAGAAATAAGGTTTATTTAAATTTCTTGAACTATTTCTCTAATTTCTCATTCAACAATCACTTGGCGATATGTTGGATGGGTGGCTACAGGATGGAAATACGCCTCTCGATCTTAGCTTATGTTACGGAAAAGAGTTTAAGTCGTATGATCTCGCCAAGGTATTGAAACAAGTTTCGGCTTCTAGAGGGTTGTGAAGTGGAGAGCCGTTGATTCATGCCGCATGAGACCGTATCTAATCCACGGTTATTATGAATGAATATGGGT
The DNA here is from genome assembly GCA_030762865.1 of Paraleonurus japonicus. Classification (NCBI taxonomy): domain Eukaryota; kingdom Viridiplantae; phylum Streptophyta; class Magnoliopsida; order Lamiales; family Lamiaceae; genus Paraleonurus; species Paraleonurus japonicus. The sequence continues at coordinate 34,246,911 of CM061052.1, forward strand.
ATCTAAGATTGTTGTGTCTCACCGCTACGAATGGAGATGTTTTGTGAGGAGTAGTTTTGATGATTTCTAAATTAAGGCAAGATAAAGTGGTTATGGATTGGTAGATATATATATTAATGTTGGAAATGAATTCACAACTTTCCCCAAGTATTATACATGTAGGGAAAGTTTTATGAAACTCGATTTTACCCCTAAATTTGATTTGCGTTTTATTTGTTTTAAACAATATTAATTATTGATTACGAAATAATATTAATTATTTTATTAAAATGTAGTATTAGTTTATGAGATATTGTTTATTTTATTAAAAAGTATTAATAACATTTTTGGGATTTTCTTACAACAAATAAGGTGTCGCCCGACTATCGGCAAAGGGTTAAAATTGTGCCACGTGTTATCGTACTATGTCGCACCGACCGATTACTGTTGTACTAGTATATTAAATTTTAAATTATTTTTAAATCATATTTTGTTATTTACTATTATACACTTTTCTTAAACAAATTTAGATTAAATTAGTATTTCACCAAAAAAATTTAAATTTTCACCAAATTCATTCAAAAACTTCACTGATTCGATCAAAACCTCGTTTTAACAAATCGATTCACAAAATTAAAATTCACCAAATCTGCCACTAATTATTTAAAAATTAGATTCATCCAAATCGTGCATCTATCACGCCTGGGACGACGACGATCAAGGACGGCGGCTGGGCCAAGTGAGAGAGGGTGGTGGTCATGGCCAAAGGAGATAGGATGCGACGGCGAGAGCAAGGGCATGTAGGCAACGTCGAGGGAGAGAGTGGGGTGGCGGCGTCAAGAGAGAGAGGGCGACGGAGAGAGAGCACTGCTACGGCGAAAGCAAGGGCTTCGCGGCGTATTTTCTGAATTATTTTTTCTTCTCTGGTGTTTTACCTTGTTCTTTTCGCTGGATTTGAGTAGTTATAGATTTGACTATTTTCAATTTCGGATTAAATTTATTGTTGTTTTCAAAATCAAATCAAAATCAACTGCAGTTCAAGGGTTTGGCGCGGGTTGGGCGGAGTGGTTCGTGACTTAGCCGGGTTCCGCATGGTGGGTTTTTGCAAAAATGAATTTTCTTTGTCAATATTTCATACAACATAGTAACTTCGCCTATGGATTCCATGGGTATGCAAAACAAGCTTTGACCCTCTTTGATGAAATGGAATCTTTGGGAAATTGAAGTTAAATAGGCGTAATGTTGATTACGATACATTCTGATTTGAAAGATTAAATGATGACTTGTAATTTTTTATATTTTCATAATTATTTGTTTTTTTACAAGTTTTATTTTTAAATGAAGAACAAACAAAATAAAGATCTTGAAAACCCAATGATTATTCTCAATCGACCATGGCGCCGCTTATCCACGACCACCATGTCCGGCTTCAATTTAAGAATTGGGATAAGATTTCTGGGTAAATTGATGGGTAATATCACTGTTTCGTGATTTGAGAATTTTAGGGATTTGGTTTCGTAGAAAAATTGCAGAATTTTTTTATATTATTGAAGAAGATGATGGGGGATTAGTTATGATTTTTGATTGTAAATGATTTATTGTTCTTTGTTTCCAATTTCTATTTAATTTCGGAAATTGGATTGTTTGAGATTAAATTAATAAAAAACAAATATTGTGATGTTTTTTTAAAGCATGATTCCTAGATTTAAGCAAGATTTAGTGAGTTGATTTTTTTATTGAAAATTAAATAAGGGTCAATTCGTAAATTAATAATTATATTTTTTAAATTATTAAATTTATTATAAAAGTGCGATAAACGACACAAAGCGATAGTTAGTGCGATTCAAAACGATGACTAGTTCGATGAGTAGTGCAATAGGTAGCAGTCATCAATTTCAAACCATTAAATATTATATCTAATGGCTAATATAAAGCGACTATTGATAGTCGGTGCGACCTGACTATCGTAAGAAAGCCCCAACTTTTTTACTATAAAATAGTTTTTGTGAATTAGTTATGGGGTAAAACTACATCACCCTTTAGGTTTCTTGCTTTTTTAGGCCCTAAACTATACGACAATCCTTTTTGCTAAAATTTCAAAATCATATGGGTGCTTTACATTATAAATTATAACTCAACGTTAAATGTTTAAAGAAGAGAAATATATTAAAGAAAGACCACCTTCGATGTGTTACAACAATTTTTCATTCTATTTTAGGAAAATTTTGGGAGAAAAAATGTCAAAATAATTTTTTGATCGGTAAATGTTAGTTGTTAGTGATAAGAAGTTAGTTCACTAAGTCTCCTTACAATTCCAAATTCTCCAAATCTCCTTATACCTCCAACTCAAAATTCGTTCCAAAGGGAATTGAACTTGGGTCTCCCACTAAAGTGAGAAACCAAGTGTCAAGATAATTAAATTATAAAGAGAAAGTGTTGTACGATATCATCTCATTTTCATATATGAAGCGTGATATTTTTATATATTTTTATGATATTTTTAAATATGAATATTATAAAAGTAAAAATATCATGTCTAATGTATGAGCTCATATCGATCCAAATTAAAAGTGAAAGAATTTAATTTGTTGCCTTCTCATTCGTAATTGTTCCAAGATATACAACACAACATTCCTATAATTTAGCCTATACAAAAGGTAAGTTACACCCTACCATACAAAACGTAATCACTAATAAATATAAATTGATACACAATATTTACACCTATTCTATTAAAAAGCTAACTTTTTTTCATTTAGTAAAATTATAAGCCGATCCAAATTCAAAATTTTAAATTTGAGTAAGTCTTTTCTAATTTTTACCCCGCAACTCAAAACGATTGTTAAATTAACACAAAATACAAACAAGTTTTACGGTAAAATTGATTCATGGTTAATTTTCCATTTAAATTTTAGGCAATCTGTTTTATTCAAACATATTTAACACGTCTCTAGGGACAATCTTTATTTAAAAATCATGAGTATTTTTTTAATGGATTGAGTATCTTTGTTGTAATTTCGTAATAGAATATTAATATCTTGGGCTTCTTTTTTGTTGACCTACCAAGGCCCAATAGTCCCAATAGTGGCGCCAAAGGTGTAGAACGCCAAAGATGCTGGGATGAGGTCGGAGTACGAATGATTTTGGGGCCTGAAATAATTGAGAAGACCACCAAAGTCGTTACAAAAATCAAGGATAGAATCAAAGCATCTCAAGACCGTCGAAATCATATGCCGACACTCGGAGGAAAGATGTGCATTTTGAGATAGGAGATAAGATCTTTCTAAGAGTGGCCCCAATCAAAGGGTTAGTGCGTTTTGGAAAGAAAGGAAAATTGAAACCACGATATATAGGACCTTTCGAGATTCCGGAGAAAATTGGAGATGTGGCATATCGCCTTGCCTTACCCCGAACTATCACAAGTGCATGACGTATTCCATGTATCTATGATAAGAAAGTACGTGCAAGACCCAAGTCATATTATCAACTTTAGTAACTTAGAAGTAAATCAAGATATGACATATGAGGAGGTACTGTAACCATTTTGGGGAAAAAGATTCACACGCTCGGAAATCGAGAGATTCCCCTAAGATCTTGGTACAATGGAGTAGACATGGGAGAGAAGAAGCAACTTGGGAAAGAGAAGACGAGATTTTAGAAAAATACCCACAATGCCTGGGAAATTAGGTAAGTAAAAAAATTTCGAGGACGAAATTATTTTTTTAGGAGGGTAGGATGTAATACCCTAACCTGCTTTATTTCAAATAATAAGTGCATCTCAAATTTTAATAAGTTATTTTATAAATTAAAATTTTATTGTTGCACTAACTCTAATTTTAATATTTCCTTTAAGAATTATATTTACAGAGAAAGATGGACGAGCCACTCGGTTTTAAAAGGTACTCCTAGCACTTAGAATAAAAGGGTATTAGTAGGATAAGATTCAAAAATTAAATCTATGCATAAATATATAAATATATATATATATATATATATATATTAAAGTAATTTACAATTTATATTTCGTTTAAGCACATCAATAATTAATGACATTAGAAGAATTAATATCTATAGTTAAATGACTTAACAAGAATTTTCGAGTCATAAGTAAAATACACAAAATACGTATATATATATACATATATAATGAAAATAAATAACTAAATAAATAAATAAAACAATTTTTTTGGATAAACACTAACTAATACCATCCACTTATACTACTAAGACCACCTGGACAAAAGGGAACGTGGCGCAAGCATGAAGGTTTTTAATGAGAGAATGCCACTAAGGCGATCTACGGTAGTTATAGGTATGCTTAGTCAATACCCTACCTTTGTCTAAATTTCCTCTACTAAATACTCTTATAAATATTCCACTAAAATTTATATATATATATATATATATATATATATATATAGAAAAGGGACGTTAGCTAAAAGCAATAAGAAGAAATAAGAAAGTAGGAGAAATCCTATGAAGAGCTAGAGAAATCATTTCATAAGAGGTATTTTATAATAAATCTTTGTTTTATTATCAAAGGCATGTGTAGTTAATATTTATAGGACTATTTTATTAAAGCTTATTTATAAAATTATCAGTTAACTCATAATTAAATTGTTGTTGTAATAAATACATAAAAATCTATATGTGCTAGGTGAAGTATCAAAAGACCCCGAGGCTCGGACCGTCCTTTTCCATCAACCTTCAAAATCAAACTACAAGTCAACAAATGTGGGTAACATTATCTGCGGTGCGATTGTAAATGTTTTGTCGTCTGCATTGGTATATGCAATTGTATTTATTATATCAACCAATAAGTTACTATTGTTTCGGATCTTCGGATCTAAGTGGCGGTGGACCGACGGGTTGAGGACCGACGGTCTATCGGGCCAGAGCCTTATGTGCTCACCGAGTCTTATGTACTCACTACTATTGGTCTTCGGATCAATAGAGCCTTTAGACCTTCGGGTTAAGGATCGACGGATCTATTGGGCAATATAAATTTATGAAATGATCGACGAGTCCGGTTCGTAATAATACATTTTGTTTATTACCAAACGACTTAACAAATGCGCAGTTACCCACTCGAGTTTTTTTAATCTCACATCTAATAAATGTTTCGGGTTTTAAAGAAGGGATTCGGAAGCCGCAGTTGACGCCCGAGAGCCCCATATTAACCGGTTAAGATATTATATTTAAATAAAGTCAAATATTTACGACTTTTAAGTTCAAACTCCAATTATGTTTGTAATAAATTTTATGATCCACCATCTTTATAATATGAATGTATTATTATCATGAGACCATAATATTTCAATTATTATTCATAAGCTTTGAATTTCATCCTCCTGTATTGTTTTTTTTTTGTTTTTATGAAGTTTTCAAAGTTTAAATTTTAGTTACTATAGTAGCGACTGTTCCCGATCTCGAGATAGGTCACGAGAGGGCCCGACGTTCTCGGAACGGGGCGCTACAAGGTGGTATCGAGCCACATGTTTTTATTCTTTTAAAAAATAAATAAATATATATATGTATGTATATTTCATTTGACAAAGTTATTGTATTGGGGATCGGTGTTCACCACAAATACCGAAGGTAAGGTAATAATAACAATAATAATAATGAAATAAATTTACATATGTTGAAGTGATAAAATTTAGATATTACTTTTTAAAATTTAATTGTATGCACTTTTCCATACTTATTTAAAATCATTTTCCTTTTCTTTCATGTTACGTAATTAGATGGATTTTGGGGAATAGGAGGATTCTTCGTACTCACCCTTAGTGCCTTATACCATTCAATACCGGGAGGCGAATCAAAGCGAACACGAGCCAATCGCGCAATACGTCTTTAGGGTGATTGAGCTTAGAACCCCGGCAGGTTATGAAGGCTATATAGATTCGACGTACATGCATCACAATTACTAAGGGATGGAGTAGTTGCATGCGGAAGGAAGTGGCTCGAGAAGTCTTTGATGAGGCCGGTAGATGGAAATTCACGAAAAGGGATAAATATCGACTATGGCCAGTTCACTGTGGCGTTTGATATGGGCCATTGAAGACAAGGTAAGACTCCAACAATTGTGGCGATGACTATGAGAATCGAGCAAATGGTCGAGAAGGAGGGCGACTATCCTGGACGAGAAGCAACCGAGTTCTATCGACGAGGAAATGCCAGAAACGGCGAGCAACCGAGGAACGAAGGTTGGCAAAAAGGGATAGAGAGGCAGCACGAATGCACCGAGAAGAAGCAGGTTTACCAGAGGGCCCGTAGAATCGACCCTCCGAGGAACGTCGTCTTTTTGATGTCGAATCGCGGCGAGAGGAGATCACGGGGTTAGGTTTTTTCTAACTCGCTTGGACAACGATAACCGGGAGGGACAGGATGAGTGTGATGGACCACCACCTAACAAGGGCGAGGCTGGACCAAGCCGACCACCGACAAGAAGAGAGATGAGAAAACCATAGAACGGTTTTATAAGTTAGCGTGATAATATTAGAACTTTTGGACCTCATTTTGTATAGGGAGGTCTCGGATTTACTAGTATAACGATATTAGAACTTTTGGACCTCATTTTGTATAGGAGGTCTCGTGACTTACTAGACTTATGCCCATATTTTCCCCATATAGGCATAAAGTCTCTTAAATGCATATATATTAATATATGTACTAATTATCGTTTTTATATTTTAAATTAATTTCCACGGAAAAAAATAATAATAATAATAATATACTACTAAAGTAGTAAGTGATGTATGTTAAACATTTATTTTCGCATAAAAAATTGCATTATTTTATCCGTTATTTTTAACTTTATTATTACTTTCATGTTGATACAACCTATCACGAATACTAAACGATAGGAGTGATAGGTGACTATATTTTTATAAGCAATAAGTAATAACAAAATTCTACTTTATCTTAACTATACGATGTAATATTTTCTTCAGTTCACTAACATGGCGCCACGGGGACGTCCACGAATAAATCAAGGAACACCAAGAGAGATGCCTCAAGAATCATTCAAGAAGAGCAACCGGCTCCAGGAGACGAGCTCGAGGGCGAGATATGGCTAGAGAATTTTTTAACTCACTACAGGATTTATTCAACAACAAACTCCCCGTCCCATTCCCCGAAAACGGGCCAAGAATTAACGATGTTGTAAAACAATTCAGACGCCTTCACCCCCACGCCTTAAAGGAAACGAAGGGCCTGTAGCCATCGAAGAGTGGTTAGCCGAAATTGAGAGAATTTACCGTCTTATGGAAATAACCGAGGCACGTAAGGTTTCTCGCGCTCGATTCGATTGATGGAAGATGCCGCCCACCGGTGGGAAGCATATGAGCGCACTTTGACGTTGGAAGAGAGACGTGCAATGACCTCAGGATAATTTTAAGGAAGCTATTCTAAAGCGTTATTTTCCACAGACCCTAAGAGACCAAAAAGAATTGGAATTTGTGAAACTTAAACAAGGAACACTCACCGTGACGAGAATATGAGCGTCGTTTTAACCACTTATCCAGATATGCAACTCACCCGGTGAATACGGATGAGAGAAAGGCTAGGAGATTTGAAAGAGGCTTGCGTCCGAGATTGGAGGAATTATCTCATGGATTGAAATTACCTCGGTATAATGAAGTCTTTGATAGAGCACTAATCGTCTCTATCAACCAAGGGCTGAGTATGAACAAAAGCCCCTGTGAAATGTCGACCAAAAAAAGAGATGGCAACCAAATAGAGGAAATCGTTTCCAACCTCCCGCTAAAAGGAATCAAGTAGCCATCACCGCAAAGTCGGGATCGATACAATCATGTGACAGTTGTGGCAAAAACCACACAGGGGAATGTCTCGTATGGGAAAGGAGTCTGCTACTGCTGCCATATAAGCCGGGACATCGGGTTACGGAATGTCCGTAACCACCAGTGCGGTGGAATGCAAGCAAGAAACCTACAACCAGGTCCATTACCAAGAAGAAATAATCAATTTATTACACCTCGTAAGAGGAAGACTCCCGCCCAAGGACACAGAGGAATGGTCCAAGTAAAATGCAATCTTTGGAAGAAGAAAGTGGAGGTGCAGAGGAGGAAGTGGAAAATGAGACCATGGCAGGTATGATAAAAATATTCAATAACCCCGCATATGTTCTTTTCGATCTTTGGAGCATCTCATTCTTTTATGTCCGAGAATTTTAGAACCAAATTGGGACTAAAAGTAGAAAAAGGAGAAACATTAAATGTAAGTATTCCGTCTGGGGATATGATAAAAGTCCAAGGGCAAGTAAATAATGTTGAGCTGGACTTGGATGGGTATACGATATGCGCCACTCTCCACGTTTTACGAATGAAGAACTTCGACGCAATATCGGGCATAGATTGGCTAACAAAGAATAAAGCCATCATAAGATGCGCTGCGGACGAGAGATAGATTTTGAGAAGGGAAATGGTCAATGTTTCACGCCCGTGAAGCAAGGACTGACTCAAAACTATCAATAATATCTACAATAAAAGCCGTGAAACTATTGCGGAAAAGGAAATGTGAAGGATTTCTAGTAAGTCTAGTGAAAGGAGGGAAGGAAAGTATGTCACCATCGGAAATACCTGTGGTAAGAAATTTCCTCGATGTATTTCCTGAAGATTTAGCCGGAGTTCCTCCCAATCGCCACATCGAATTCGCTATCGACTTAATCCCGTGGGCTGTACTCGTGTCAAAAGCACCATATAGAATGGCCCCAAAGGAATTGCAAGAATTAAAAGAACAATTGCAAGAACTTTTGGAAAAGAAGTTCATTAGGCCTAGCATCTCGCCTTGGGGAGCGCCTTAGGTTCTATTTGTCAAAAAGAAAGATGGAACACTTAGAATGTGTATCGATTACGAGAATTAAATCGGTTAACGATAAAGAATAAATATCCACCGCCTGAATTGAAGATTTGTTCGATCAATTAAAAGATGCAAGTATTTACTCCAAGATCGACTTGAGATCGGGATATCACCAACCGGGTCAAGGAGAGTGATATACCCAAGACAGCCTTCGTAACACGATATGGTCATTACGAGTTCACCGTAATGCCTTTTGGAGTGACGAACGCACCTGCAATTTTCATGGACCTAATGAATCGTGTATTTCACCAATACCTTGATCAATTTGTCATCGTCTTTATTGATGATATTTTGGTATATTCAAGGGGCAAGGAACAACATACGGAACACCTCCAAATAGTATTAGAAACACCGAGGACGGGAAAAACTCTATGCCAAATTAAGTAAATGTGAGTTTTGGCTTGACAGAGTTATGTTTTTAGGACATATCCTCTCAGATGGGATCGAAGTAGATCCCGCAAAGGTTGAAACCGTTGTAAACCGGAAGGCTCCAAAGAATGTCAATGAAATACGGAGCTTCTTGGGTTTGGCCGGATATTACGTAAGATTCATTCAAGACTTCTCCCAAATCGCAAGACCATTAACTCGCTTAACCAAGAAAAATGAAAAGTTTGTTTGGTCCCCCAAATGCGAGGAGAGTTTCCAAGAGTTGAAGCGAAGGTTGGTGTCGCACCACCCTAACCATTCCGTATGGCTCACGAGGGATTCGTGATCTATCTGAGCCACGCGTCAAAATTTGGCCGGGTTGTGTCCTAATGCAAAATGGAAAGGTCATTGCATATGCATCCACGACAACTAAAGCCGCACGAGCAAAACTATCCAACACATGACTTAGAATTAGCGGCCGAGTGGTTCATGCGCTAAAAATTTGGAGGCATTATCTCGTATGGCGGGAAGTGTGAAATCTATACAGATCACAAAAGCTTGAAATACTTCTTCACTCGGTAAGGAATTAAATATGAGGCAAAGAAGATGGCTTGAATTAGTGAAGGATTATGATCGCACGATTCACTATCATCCCGGAAAGGCTAATATTGTAGCCGATGCTTTAAGTCGGAAAGATAACACGCGATTGGCAATGATGCCTACCAAACAAAAGGAATTAATTCGAGATTTCTCTCGAATGAGGTTGGAAATGCGACCGCACATGTTGCTTAAATGCAATGATTTCGCACTCATGATACAACCAACTTTGAAGGAAAGAATAAAGGAAGCGCAACAAAATGACAAGTTCCTTGACAAAATAAAGACAAAAGTGGAGAAAGGAGACATTAAGAACTTTGTCTTAACTCTGATGGAACCTTGATGTTTGAAGGAAGGATATGCGTTTCTAAGGATGAGGCCTTGAGAAATGAAATACTCATGGAAGCACATATCACACCTTACACGGTACACCCGTGAGAAACGAAAATGTATCAGGACTTGAAGGAAAGTTTTTGGTGGAGAGGGATGAAAAGAACTATTGCCCGGTTCGTGAAAAGATGTTTGACTTTGTCACAAGTCAAAGCTAACCATCAACGACCATCCGGATTACCGAATCCCTTGGGAGTTCCAGTGGAAATGGGAGCACATCACAATGGATTTCGTCACCGGATTACCAAAGACAAATCGAAACCATGATGCTATTTGGGTTATAGTGGATCGACTCACGAAGACATCTCACTTTATTCCAGTGCGGATGACATATTCTTTAGATAAGCTGGCTCAATTTGTACATAGAAGAAATCATTAGGCTACAGTTCCAGATACCGCTTCTCTATTGTTTCGACCGAGATCCACGATTCACTTCAAAGTTTTGGAAAAGTCTCGCAACAAGCCATGGGAACGAAACTAAATTTTAGCACCGCCTACCACCCGCATGACGGACGGACAACTGAAAAGGACGATCCAGACGCTTGAAGATATGTTAAGGGCTTGTGTATTAGATTTCAAGGGTAGTTGGGAAGAACATCTCGCTTTGGTCGAATTTGCTTATAACAATGTACTACCAAGCTACGATTAAGATGGCACCATTTGAAGCATTATATGGTAAAAGGTGTAGAAACGCCAAGATATCTTTGGGATGAGGTCGGAGTACGAATGATTTTGGGGCCTGAAATAATTGAGAAGACCACCAAAGTCGTTACAAAAATCAAGGATAGAATCAAAGCATCTCAAGACCGTCGAAATCATATGCCGACACTCGGAGGAAAGATGTGCATTTTGAGATAGGAGATAAGATCTTTCTAAGAGTGGCCCCAATCAAAGGGTTAGTGCGTTTTGGAAAGAAAGGAAAATTGAAACCACGATATATAGGACCTTTCGAGATTCTCGGAGAAAATTGGAGATGTGGCATATCGCCTTGCCTTACCCCCCGAACTATCACAAGTGCATGACGTATTCCATGTATCTATGATAAGAAAGTACGTGCAAGACCCAAGTCATATTATCAACTTTAGTAACTTAGAAGTAAATCAAGATATGACATATGAGGAGGTACCGTAACCATTTTTGGAAAAAGATTCACACGCTCGAGAAATCGAGAGATTCCCCCTGCATGGTGCATGGAGTAGACATGGGAGAGAAGAAGCAACTTGGGAAAGAGAAGAGCGAGATTTTTAGAAAAATACCCACAATGCCTGGGAAATTAGGTAAGTAAAAAAATTTCGAGGACGAAATTATTTTTTTAGGAGGGTAGGATGTAATACCCTAACCTGTTTTATTTCAAATAATAAGTGCATCTCAAATTTTAATAAGTTATTTTATAAATTAAAATTTTATTGTTGCACTAACTCTAATTTTAATATTTCCTTTAAGAATTATATTTACAGAGAAAGATGGACGAGCCACTCAGGTTTTAAAAGGTACTCCTAGCACTTAGAATAAAAGGGTATTAGTAGGATAAGATTCAAAAATTAAATCTATGCATAAATATATAAATATATATATATATATATATATTAAAGTAATTTACAATTTATATTTCGTTTAAGCACATCAATAATTAATGACATTAGAAGAATTAATATCTATAGTTAAATGACTTAACAAGAATTTTCGAGTCATAAGTAAAATACACAAAATACGTATATATATATACATATATAATGAAAATAAATAACTAAATAAATAAATAAAACAATTTTTTTGGATAAACACTAACTAATACCATCCACTTATACTACTAAGACCACTGGACAAAAGGGAACGTGGCGCAAGCATGAAGGTTTTTAATGAGAGAATGCCACTAAGGCAATCTGACGTAGTTATAGGTATGCTTAGTCAATACCCTACCTTTGTCTAAATTTCCTCTACTAAATACTCTTATAAATATTCCACTAAAATTTATATATATATATATATATATATATATATATATATAGAAAAGGGACGTTAGCTAAAAGCAATAAGAAGAAATAAGAAAGTAGGAGAAATCCTATGAAGAGCTAGAGAAATCATTTCATAAGAGGTATTTTATAATAAATCTTTGTTTTATTATCAAAGGCATGTGTAGTTAATATTTATAGGACTATTTTATTAAAGCTTATTTATAAAATTATCAGTTAACTCATAATTAAATTGTTGTTGTAATAAATACATAAAAATCTATATGTGCTAGGTGAAGTATCAAAAGACCCCGAGGCTCGGACCGTCCTTTTCCATCAACCTTCAAAATCAAACTACAAGTCAACAAATGTGGGTAACATTATCTCATGTGCAGATTGTAAATGTTTTGTCGTCTGCATTGGTATATGCAATTGTATTTATTATATCAACCAATAAGTTACTATTGTTTCGGATCTTCGGATCTAAGTGGCCAATGGACCGACGGGTTGAGGACCGACGGGTCTATCGGGCCGAGCCTTATGTGCTCACCGAGTCTTATGTACTCACTACTATTGGTCTTCGGATCAATAGAGCCTTTAGACCTTCGGTTAAGGATCGACGGATCTATTGGGCAATATAAATTTATGAAATGACCGACGAGTCCGGTTCGTAATAATACATTTTGTTTATTACCAAACGACTTAACAAATTTGTTACCCACCGAAGCTTTTTTTTTTAATCTCACATCTAATAAATGTTTCAGGTTTTAAAGAAGGGATTCGGAAGTCGCAGTGACGCCGAGAGCCCCATATTAACCGGTTAAGATATTATATTTAAATAAAGTCAAATATTTACGACTTTTAAGTTCAAACTCCAATTATGTTTGTAATAAATTTTATGATCCACCATCTTTATAATATGAATGTATTATTATCATGAGACCATAATATTTCAATTATTATTCATAAGCTTTGAATTTCATCCTCCAATGTATTGATTTTTTTGTTTTTATGAAGTTTTCAAAGTTTAAATTTTAGTTACTATAGTAGCGACTCGTTCCCGATCTCGAGATAGGTCACGAGAGGGCCCGACGTTTCGGAACGGGCGCTACAGATACAAATGCGTAACGTGCATATGAAGATGTACAAAGTAGAAGTGTTCTATAAACACTTTAGAAAAATATTTTGTTTCAAACTTGTGAAAAACTTTTTGTGCTTTTGAAGATTCCGAGAATGTGTATATTTCAAAGTGATAAGTACCCTCTAAGGGTAGTGCCTACTTCTATTTATAAGCTTTGAGAAGCGGTTAGTTTGTTGTAACAAACTAAAAGCGCTTAACAAACTTATTCTTGTAAACCGCTTGACCTCACCGATCTCGCCTTTTAGTTGTCTCTGCGGTGACTTGGTAAAGACTCGTTTTCTTATTCTACTCAGCTTGTCTTGACCTCGTCCGAGCTCTTACCGATCGTCTCCTGCAGATGACTTTCCAGGCTTGACTTGAGATGACCTTTGTATATCCGACCTCAGCTGATTTTATACCTCTGCTGTTTTCCGAGATTAGTGATCATCTCGATTTAGACCGAGTTTGCTCATCGTCCCGATTTCTTTTTAACTTATCAAAACTTCAAATCGATCTAACATAACTTATAGGTTATAACTCAACGTTAAATGTTTAAAGAAGAGAAATATATTAAAGAAAGACCACCTTCGATGTGTTGCGATGATTTTTCAGTTTATTTTAGGAAAATTTTGGGAAAAAAGTGTCAAGATAATTTTTTTGATCGGTAAATGATAGTTGTTAGTGGTAAGAACTTAGTTCACCAAATCTCCTTACAATTCAAAATTCTTCAAGCCTCCTTATACCTCCAACTCCAAATTCATTCCCAAAGGGAATCGAACTCGGAGTCTCTCACTAAAGTGAGGAACCCGGTGGCCAAGTGTCAAGATAATTAAATTATAAAGAGAAAGTGTTGTACGATATCATCTCATTTTCATATATAAAACGTGATATTTTTATATATTTTTATGATATTTTTAAATATGAATATTGTAAAAGTAAAAATATCATGTCTTAACGTATGAGCTCATATCGATCCAAATTAAAAGTGAAAGAATTTAATCTGTTGCCTCTTCATTCGTAATTGTTCCAATATATACAATGCAACATTCCTATAATTTAGCCTTATACAAAGGTAAGTTACACTCTACCATACAAAGCGTAATCACTAATTTAGAATTGGGTAATGGGAAATGACTAGTGATTCATTTCTATTGATGATGCTTGGTAATATTTATAATTTAGAATTGATTTTAAAATAAAAATAATCACTAATTTATTTTGATTACATAATCTCCCTCTTATAATTAATCATTTAACAATTATTCATTTTTTCTCCGCTAAACTTTTTTCTCATTCAATCTTTTTCGTGCTCAACTTTCTTTCCAAAATTCATCAACGAGAATAATTAATGAGCCATTCCCATTACCTAATTCTAATACCCCCACCAAACGGGCCCTATATATAAATTGATACACATAATATTTACACCTATTCTATTAAAAAGCTAACTTTTTTCTTTTAGTAAAATTATAAGTGATCCAAATTCAAAATTTTAAATTTGAGTAAGTTTTTTCTAAATTTTACCCCGCAACTCAAAACGATATTGTTAAATTAACACAAAAATGCAAACAAATATTACTTTGAAATTGATTCACGCTTAATTTTGCATTTAAATTTTAGGCAATTTGTTTTATTCAAACATATTTAACACGTCTCTAGCGACAATCTTTATTTAAAAATCGTGAGTATTTTTTTAATGGATTGGTATCTTTGTTGTAATTTCGTAATAGAATATTAATATCTTGGGCTTCTTTTTTATTGACCTACCAAGGCCCAATAGGACCAATAGTGGCGCCAAAAGGCCCATATATTCTTTCTCCTGCGAGGAAGCTTTTTCACTCTTTAAAGTTGAAATCACCGTGTCGATTCCAGAAAGTTGAAAGTTGAAACCAGAGGTGACAATTTTCTCTTCATTTCATCTTTTTTTCTTCGTCTACTTTTTTTGTTTTTTATTAATCTCCGGTTCATCTGTTTAATGTTTATTTCGTTGTGCTTTTACCTACTACCACTAGTATGCATTTTACGTGAAAATTGCATGTTAATGTTTAACATGTTTGGTAGG
This sequence comes from Paraleonurus japonicus, assembly GCA_030762865.1. Lineage (NCBI taxonomy): Eukaryota > Viridiplantae > Streptophyta > Magnoliopsida > Lamiales > Lamiaceae > Paraleonurus > Paraleonurus japonicus. The sequence goes on from CM061052.1 coordinate 34,262,260, forward strand.
GTTTTCCAAATTAGTTTATTTTCGTTCGGACGAGAGAATCACGGTATTTTATTTTCTATTTCAATAACTTGTTGCGAGAAATGGTAGGGGTTTTAAAAAATTTAACGTTGCGTTGTAGAACACGGCATCGGTGATCTTCAATCTATGAAAATAACTTTTCACTGCTTTGAAATGGTATGTAGATCTCGTATTTTTGTCTCGGCCATGAGAGTGCCACGATTTAAGTGTTTTTACTCCAGCCACATGTACAAAATGATTTGTTGATATACTTAAAACTCCAAATATATTTCGCTTAAGATTAAGATTGTTATACACTCTTTTTCATTTTTGAGTCCATTAAGAGATTTTTAATTCGTAATTTTTGTACCAAACACAATAATAAAACACCATTCATGTATAGTGACTCCACGGTGGGATTTAGGCTTTGTTGTTGTTTTGAATAAATAGTTATGTTACAATTGAAAATCTATTCATATATATCCAAAGAAGTTTATACGAGTTTTGTAGTATCGGGGAAAGTGAATGCGGTTGTGTTCTTAATGGTCGAGGCACATGCGGTCTGAAGTGTTGTATGGCATGACACACATGCATGATGAATGGCGGTTATCACTTTGCATGAAACAAATTATAGTTTTTTTTTCTTTTGTTAAATTATAGGTAAGTTTTTGATTGGTAAAAGCGAAAATGGCAATAGTTAATTTGCAAAAATTGCGGTTAATTATGCGGTGAGTCATTATCTGCTTCTAACCATTATTGATTCGTTGAACATAATTGATGTTAATTAAAATGTTAGATATCGAAACGCCTTTGAACATTGTTAGATTAGACTCGGAGTTTTGATGAGTTAAAAATAAATCGACAAAGAGCAAACTCGGTCTAAATCGGATGATCAACCAATCTTGGAAAACAGTGAGGTATAAAATCAGCCGAGGTCAGCTTATACGAAGGTCGTTTGAAGTCAAGCACGGAAAGTCATCTGCGAGGACGATCGGTAAGAGCTCGACGAGATCAAGACAAGCCGAGTAGAATAAGAAAAGCGAAGTCTTTACCAAGTTAGCTGAGACAACTAAAAGGCGAGATCACCGAGGTCAGCAGTTTTCAAGAATAAGTTTGTTAAGCGCTTTAGTTTGTTACAACAAACTAACCGCTTCTCGAGCTTATAAATAGAAGTAGGCACTACCCTTAGAGGGTACGTGCGAATACACCGAACACTAAGCACTCTTTTCTCGTAATCTCAAAGCACGAAAAAGTTTTCACAAGTTTGATAAAAATATTTTCTAAGTGTTTGTAGAACACTTCTTGTTGTACATCTTCAAATACACTTTCGCACTATATCTTCTTAGATTTTCTAGATAGGATTAGGAGATCGAAGATTGATTGAAGATTGATTACAAGTTGTAAGTTGTAAGTTGGATAGTAAGTAAGTAAGTAAGTAGTAGAGACCCTTCTTGATTTGAAGAAGGAGAGTGGATGTAGGATTGTTCAAATCCGAACCACTATAAATCGTTGTGTTCTTTACTATATTTGTTTACTTAATTGCTTTTCTTATCAAACTTATAATTAGAGATTAATTTCAGAATTAAAATCGGACCATATATCGGTTGCTTTTGATCTGTTTAAAAGTTGAGTTAAATTCGAATTCCGTGTTATTTCGATTTCTTGAATTGATTTTGAAAGATTTGGAAAAGATTGAAAAATCTACTCAACCCCTTCTAGATTTTTCCTAGAAGGCTAAATCAAAGTTATCTTTAATATACTCAACTTGTTGTGGGACCAACAAGTGGTATCGAGAAGAAGTGCTAAGTCGTTACGATATTGATTTAAGGTCTTGACAAAGATTCTAAATTATTTCTTGATCATCTTCTTCATCTTTATTTCACTAACCTTGCTACTAATAAGTTTCTTGTAAGATTTTGTTTCTTGTTTCATCATGTAAATGCGGAAAGAATCGTAAATCCAGAGCTTACCGAATTTTCAATTGAGGAGTATGATTATTGGAAATTCAATGGAAAACCATCTTAAGGCTATTCATGATAGAATGGAGGAAGTTCTTGAAGAAGGACCCATTAAGTTTTATCATGGAGGAACAACTAATAGCACCGAATCAAATTTGAAACAAGAATCGGACAAGAAAAGAAATGTTCGAGGTGACCAATGATGAGAGAAAAGTTCACAATTTAGATCGGTGGCCAGGATCGAAATCATAGAAACTCTAAGTAAAGATTGGATTGAAAAAGTGAAAAGATATAAATCAGCTAAGGAGATGTGGCATACACTTGCTAATGTGTGTGAAGGTTCTCGACCAAGTAAAGGAAAATAAGTCCGCATCAGTATTACATGCTTTTGATACATTTAAGATGAAGGAAAATGAAACAAAGGATCACCGGATGTGAGGTTAACAAATCTTCTCAACAAAGCATCCGATTTGGGAAAGAACTATTCAGAGAAGGAGATTAATAACAAGATACTGAGATCTTTAACCAAGAGATGGAGAGAAAAGTCCAATATCCTTAAAGCTACTCAAAATTTATCTTCTATTACTCGTCATACTTTATTTTCTTATCTTAAGGCTTTAGAATATGATATTCGTATAGAAGATGAGGAAGATGAGATAGAGTCGACACCTCATCCAAGTTTGTTGCCTTTGTCAACAAGGAAGACAAGCCAACAAATTAATCAAGAGGAGCCGATTTATCTCTTAAGGAGCAGATGGCATTGCTCACCAAAAAGGTATGATAAATTGAGAATGAAGTATAAACGTAATAAGCCGAGGTTTGCAGGAAAGGATAGATCCAGATCGGAATTAAGAAGAAAAGAGGATGATTCAACCGGTGATGATAAGAGAAAGAGCGCATAAGGAGATTCGCATCACCTCGCAAGACGAAATCCTATTAGCCCAATGTCGATACAGGGTGATACTTGTTACACTTGTAACAAGCCAGGTCATTTCGGGCTTATGATTGTCCACACCGAATTTCTAAAGAACGAGAAGAAAAGAGAAAGAAAAGAGATAGGAGGTTTGCAGATCAAAGATCTCTTTTGGGTCAAGAACAAGATTCAAGAAAGTCAACATCATCTTCATCATCCTCATCGTATTTCGGATCGCATTTCGATGAAATCTGTCTCATGGCTAAAGAGGTAGATTATTATTCTTCATCTCGATAATGATTCATGCAAATCTGTCTCGAGACAATGACCAAACTGTTATCAAAGAACTTTTGAAAGATCTAAAAACGTCTCTAAGTGCTTATAAACAATTAGAGACCGAAAATTTAACTTTAAAAGATCGATTCGTACTTTAGTTAAGGGCAAACAAGTTGTAAACTATTCTCGAGTCCGAGGATACATTCAAGGGGGAATGTATACCCCAGCCGAGGCTAGTACATCAACTAGTCTGTCTGAAAGACTAGAGAATGAACCTAAATCTTTGAAAGATAAATTTGATATGGTCAGAATGAAAATGAATCAATTAAGAAGGCTAATGAGAAGCTTGTCTTCAAAATGAGCCAACTTAATAATTCACAATCAGCTATGGAACATTTTTTTAGTATTTCACAAAGGTCTCATGATAAAACAGGACTTGGTTTTGATAAAAATAATGAATCGATATTCAAAAACCAAGGAAATTTGCGAAGGCATCCGAACCACCAAAAGAGGTTAAAACTGGTCCTTGGAAACCTAAAAGTCGTATAAGGATCGCATCTCCTGGGCCTGAAAACTAAAGTTCAAACCGAGAACTCCATATCGTACTAAGAGAGTTTCAAGAACCAAGATAAGAAGTAATTCTTATTATAGTCCTTTGATGGGAGGAGCGCGAGATGCTTATCCCTCATTTCCTAAGTTCAAGAAAATCACCAAATCTGAATACAACAAATTATCTTTTAAAAGCAATGTTTATGTGGACAGATGATTTGGTAGACAAATCAAATCCGATTTATTATTAAAGAATGAGATGTTTGTCTGGATACCTAAAGTGATTCTTGACTCAAAAGGACCCAAGATCACTAGGGTACCTCAACACTAACTGCTTTTACAGATCTCACAGGACTATCACTCAAGGAGGAGATATTGGCTTCCATATTGTACATAGACAGTGGTTGTTCACAAAGACATGACATGTGATAAGAAGCCTGCTATCAAACTTCCAAAATATTGATGGTCCAAGAGTGTTGTTTGGAGATAATAATTGTGGTCAAACAAAAGGTGTAGGTACTCTGATTATCAAAGATGTCCCGGTATCGAGGTATATTTTGTAGAAGGATTAAAACATAATCTGCTATCCTGCCTCTCAACTCGTGATAAAGGCTTTCTTGTTAAATTTTCTAAAAATAAGTGTGATATCTTAGATAGTTCCTCAGACAAGGTACTTTTAATCGGCTTGAGACATGTCAATGTCTATGTGGCTAACTTTAATAGTTGCCCAAAAAGATAACCTGCTCGATTGCTAAGGGTGGAGGAGACCTCACTGGCTATGGCACAAAAAGGCTTAGTCATCCGAACTTCAAGACTCTTAGTAAGTCAAGGCTAAAAAGAACCTTGTTAAAGGACTACCCGAGAAACTGTGTTCTACTAATCTGAAATGTGATGCATGTCAAAAGGGTAAACAGCCTAGACACTCTTTTAAAAGTATTAACACCTCATCATCTAAAAAGAGTTCTTCAACTTCTTCATCTTGATCTGTTTGCACAGGTTACTCCACTTAGTTTCGGTGGAAGGAAGTACACTCTTGTTATTGTTGATGACTTTTCTAGATATACTTGGGTTTTATTTCTTTTAAAAAGAATGAGACAATTAACAAAATTCTGATCTTTTTCGACATGATACAAAATGAGAAAGGTGTTAGTATTGTTAAGATTAGGAGTGATAAGGGCACCGAATTTTTAAATTCTTGTTTATCCGACTATCTTGCTAAGAATGGAATAGAACATGAGACATCATCTCGCTCGAACACCTCAACAAAATGGTGTTGTTGAAAGGAGGAATAGGACTCGAAAGAAGCGGCCAGAGTATGTTAGGCTCGAATATGGAACTCCACAGAGGTTCTCGGGGTGAAGCCATCAACACCGCCCGCTACACCTGCAACGTATGCTTACTACCAAAGACAAGGGTAAGGCTCCATATGAGTCTGTGGAAAGGTAAAATTCCTAGAATTTCATATTTTCATACTTTTGGTTGTAAATGTTTCATTCACAACAATGGGAAGTCAAAATTAAAAACCTTTGATGCTAAAGCAAATGATGGAATTTTCTTAGGATATTCCAAAGACTTCTAAAGCTTTCAAAGTTTTTAATAAGACAACTCTTTGTATCGAAGAAACTCCTCATGTAGTTGTTTTGATGAACTTCATACATTTTCGTATCAAGTGAATCGATTATAGATGGTCTTAATAAAATTGAACTAAGCGATTCTAAACATAGGAAAATCTATCGCCAAGACTTGATTCGTATGATGAAGAATCCCCATCCGAGAATCGAAGGCAACCCCTCTTCGTATTCCATCCGAGGAGACACCCTTAACATCATTTGATCGAGACAGGTCGGTCGAGTGGATGAAGGAGGAATGTCTACTCAGAAGGATCACTGAGTTGCCTACCGAGTCTACAGATGAGGGTACTTCAACTCAAATAGGCAAAAGGATGAGGAGTTATCATCCAGTTGATCGATCATTGGGGATCCATCTACTAGTGTTCGACACTAACGATGTTAGATTCTCAAAGTATGTTCACTGTTATGTTTCACTCCTTGAGCCTAAGTCTATTGAGGAGGCTCTATCTCGATCCAAACCGGATAATGCCCATGCAGGGAAGAACCGCATCAATTTGAAAGACAATATGTTTGGGAATTAGTGGAAAGACCCTTACATAGAAAGATTATAGGCACCAAATGGGTGTTTAAAAACAAATCGAGATGAGAACAATGTTATTGTTCGTAATAAGGCAAGATTGGTAGCCCAAGGTTATTCACAATCAAGGGATAGATTATGATGAAACCTATGCTCCATGCGATTAGAAGCAATAAGATTGTTCTTGGCATTTGCCGCTTATAAATCTTTCAAAGTCTTTCAGATGGATGTTAAGTCTGCTTTCCTAAATGGAGTGTTACTTGAAGAGGTCTATGTAGAACAACCTCCGTGTTTTAAGACAAGTAACAAAGTCTATAAACTAAAGAAGGCTCTATATGGACTAAAGCAAGCTCCAGTACTGCAGTACGATACCCTATCTCGAATTCTTGATATCTAATGGCTTCTCTAAAGGTAAGATAGATAGAACTCTGTTTAGAAAAAGAGGTAGATGGCAACATCTTACTTGTTCAAATTTATGTGATGACATCATATTTGGATCACCTAATCGACCTTGTGTGAAGAATTTAGTGTTCTTATGAAAAACAGTTTGAAATATCAATAATGGGTGAATTAACATATTTCCTAGGGTTGCGAGATTAAACAAGACGAGTAAGGGCATATTTATACATCGAGACCAAGTATGCTAAGGACCTGATTGAGAAATTTGGGATGACTACTAGTAGAGAAGTTGAAATACCTATGGCAACTAACTTTTCTATGGATTCAGATGAGCAGGGGATACCCACGGATGCAACATGTAGTATCGTGGATTGATTGGATCCCTTCTCTATCTCACCGCGAGTAGGCCAGACATAGCCTTTGCGAGTTGGGGTATGTGCAAGATTCCACCAAATCCCAAGAAAATTCATCCGGAATCTGCTAAGAAAATCCTTAAATATCTCAAAGGGACTTTGCAAGTCAAGGGTTATGGTACCCAAATGATGACAACTTCGAGCTATCTGGATATTCAGATTCAGATTTTGGAGGTTGTAAGATTGATAGGAAGTCCACGCCCTGAACCCGTCGAGTCCTTAGGCAACAAATTAATTTCTTGGTTATCTAAGCAGACATCTGTTGCTACCTCCACAACCGAAGTTGAATACATGGCGGTGGTAGTTGTTGCTCTCAACTTCTCTGGATAAGTCAAAGCAACTAAGGGACTATAATATTCATACATCATCTGCAAGCCTATTTTCCTCGTGATAGTAATAGTGTAATTGCTATGACTTATAATCCTGTTTTACATTCTAGATGCAAGCATATAGATATCGGACATCATTTCATCGAGACCATGTAGAAAAGAATGATATTAGAATTGAAAAGATAGCCACCGAATTACAGAGAGCGATTTACTCACTAAGCCTTTAGTGAATCTAGATTTAAGGAGTTGTGTTTAGAACTAGGATTACTTGATGCATCCTTGACTGATTTTTAATTGTCTTTTGTTTGCATTTTAGTTTTCTCGTTCTTCTATCTCGCTTCTTTTATCTATGTCTAGAAAGAATTATCGACTAGATATGTGTCAAAGGACAATCGTGTAGCCGATATCATTGATCTCCTTTTAGGAATCAAGAATCAAGGATTAGTCATATTGACCTTATCTTACTTGATAATTGCTTATCCGACATTCTGTAAATCGAGATAAGGACATAATAGTCAACTCGTTCTTTTCAAAACACTGATAATTGTATTTTATCCGATCTACCTTAGCTACTAATGGTTTCTTGAGTTTTATATCTACAGAACAGTACATCAACATTGTTAGATCGGTTTATCTCTTCTAATCTTTATAAGATATCCTCATCCTGCTCATCTTTCTTTATTTCTTGAAAAATGTTTCTTTAAAATTTTTTTAAAAAAATCCTTCAGACGAGTTTTGCTTTTGTAAAATCAGACTAGGAATATTTTCAAAATTTAAGACGAGGTAACTTTTGACCAAGTCCGATAAAAACTAGTCTCGAAATAGGAAACCTTTATGCAAAGAAAGGTATATTTTCGCTTACGTCATATATACTAATTACCTCTCGCATAAAGCGAGATCTATTAGCCGTCTAATCAATAGGTAAAACAATTACTTTTTACACAGTTCAAGACGCGTTCATACCACGCGCACCTCGAATGCGAAGCGGTTTTCTCGCTAACCCGTTGATATCTTACACGCTCCATTAACAATCAACGGTTAAAATTGATTCCGTTTTTCCTCTCTCTCCTCTTGATTTAAAAACCTTCCTTAGAATATTTTTGAAATTACTTTCACAAAATTTCAAAGCACAAATTATCCTGTAAACCTTTCAAAACCTTCATTCAAATTCCAATGGCTTCTTTGTCTAAAACCTCCAAAATTCATAAATACATTTATATTTCTACACATATCTCGGGCTTTAAGATTGAACGAGGATGTATTCAAAAACAAGCTTAAAGTCGAGATGTACGTTGATTTTGAAACCACCAGAGACAGAGAGTCTTTAGAGATTCTCCGACATCGGAAGCTTCAAGGCTTCGGGGTTTTTATCCATGAAATCTCCGCAAAACAAAACCGCCGATCTTCTAGGGGCAGAATTTCGGCAAATATGGAGGATACCCGGAGGGGTTCAATACGAGTGTGGATGGCACCACTCGACTATTCCGAGAGATAGTATTTCTAGGATATTCAACACGTCAATGGAAGGAGTGAATCCTTTGACGTACAAGGAGGATGAGTGGGAAGAGTCTTTTGATCTCGATGGCGAGGGTTTCTTGCAAGGGAACCAGAAGGATTTGAAGAAAAATCTTCTACGAAGGAAATATAGGCATTAATGACGGTTGTGACCAAATCATGCTTGGGGAGCAGAGTTCGCATAATGGACTAACCAAGCCCGGAGTTATGTGTGATGAGGGCTATCTTGGATGGGATCCAAGTTAACTGGGTGGATCTTCCGATCTTCAAGCCGAAGGAGGAGAAGAAGAGGTTGTCCTTCAAATCGGCTAGAGAAGGATGGGTTGCGGGCTCAAGCTCGGTCACATTCAACAAAATCTCGGTTTTGATAGAAGGAATGAAGCGAGCAATGTGACCGGAGAGTGGGTACAAAGAAGTACTCCAAGCGAGAAGGGTATTCTTTCTAAGAATGAAAGGCTTGGAGGATCGCCCGGACTCAGGCGATGAATCACGATGAAGCACGAGATCGAGGAAGGACTAGCTGCTGAAGAGGCGAATCTTGCTCGAGAGCAGACGAGGTGGTTCCCGAAGTTACGGCGAGAAGAGGCCGGAACCTGCCGTACTGGCACCGGAGTCACAACTCGTGATGAAGTTGTTGTGGTTTCACTCGTGACCCAATAGCTCATGATGAAGTTTGTTGTGGTTACTTCTCATGACCCAACAAAGACTCGATGAAGGCTGTTGTGGTTACTTCCTCGGAGGCTTGATAGCGCCCTTTGATGAAGCGGTTGTGGTTAGGAGACGTTCGAAGAGGAGAAGATTGGTGAAATCTTCAGATAAGAAGAAGGGGAAGGCCCATCGAGGTATCTACCGAGTGGCTTGAGATGATGAAGAAGAAGAAGAAGTCAAGTCCACTTGGTAAGAAGGCCAAGGAAAAGATCCCTAAGCTGCAAGTAGGGACGGGATCGCAGCCGAGACCACTACACTCCTATCGGAAGAGGTTCCAAGATCGCAGATTGCGGCCGAGGTTGGGACAGATTGAGGTGTCTCCCTCACCAACCAAGGAAGCTGCTCTCTCCCCCATTCCCGAACAAGGTACAAGACGACATCTTCTCCCATCTTATCTCTTGAACCTCGGCAATGAAGAAGTGCCCCAGTGGCACTTCAAAGCCTCAAACCCAGCCCTATCTTTCCATCGGTCAAACTGCAATGAAGAGGTATCCCAGTGTGGTACCTCGAGCCTCTCCGAATGCCTACTCCCTCAATTGTCCAAATCCCTTCCACAATGTATTTACCCACATCATCTTCACCAAAACCTCAACCACCATCATCTCCACCCCCAAAAATTCCACCACCACCATCTTCCACTCCCCACTGAAATACCTCCACCTCCCCTTTCGATATTCCATCCCAGCCTCCCCAAATTCAAATCTCCCATGACATTTTTAGAGACATCCAGTTAGGTCTCCATCTCCTCTACCCCCTACATCCGAACCGTAATCTCCCTCCTCCTCATCCGAGGATGATGATAATTCCTTAAGCCCAACCAAAGCCATTTCTTCCATCTTCGCTCAAATGGAGAAGAAGGTTAAACTAACCTTAGCCAAAAAGATGAAAAAGAAGACAAATAAAATGGTGAAAGCGATCACGGAAACTATGATTGCTAGTATGAAGGAAGTCGAGGTAAATCTTGTCGATAAGATCACTTCCTTAACCAATTCTCGTGATTGCTTTCGAGAAGGTGAAAGCTCTTGAGGAGGAGATGGAAGGGCTGAAAAAAGATGTTAAGGAGTATAATCGATCGTAGTGAACGAAATGGCAAGAGATCAACTCGACTTCAGAGTGAAGTGCAAAGACTTGGAGAAAAAGCTGACTGATTTATCTCGATGAAGTCAAAAAGGAGGAAAAGGATACTCGGGAAAGAAGACGAATCCTCACGGTAGTTCAAGAGACCAGAATGAGGTCGGCATGAAGGCCAATGCTGAGCCGAAGCAACAGGGGAAGATCTTAAGCTCAAATCGATGAGTTGGCTGCACTCCACCGAGGGTGAGTCAACTTGAAGAAGCTCGAGGGAAGACGAGATCCGAAGGAAGAAAGAGGAAGAAGAAAAGACTGCCACCGGTCGCAAAAATGAAAGAGTTTGAGAAGCCACCGAGATCGGGTAAAGGTAAAGGGAAGTTGATCGAAGCTTCTCCACCAGACATTATCTGCATTAAATCTTCTTGATTGAGAAAAGAAAGAGAGAACATGACTACTCCAATCTTCCACTGAGCAGATTAGACGAATACATGCCGAGAAAGAGATGTTTGAAAGAAGAGAGAAGAAGCGTCGAAAAAGCTTGGGAAGGGCTCGAGCCGAAATGGGATAGGGATACTAGGAAGTGGATCTCAAAGACGGCTAATGAGATCGACTTCCGTCCTTACCATCGTACATCTGCTCCTCCCAAGATGGTTCTTTGGGAAATACGCTAAGGAGTATAAGGAGAAGAACATGGATGCCGTGGATGTTCCACTGGTATATCCTCAAAGCTTCCTCATCCGGAGAAGCAGACGAAGACCTTTCATAGCATGCCTGGATAGAAAAAGAAGATCTGGACCTCTATGGCAGATTACTTGGACGAGGCCAGCGAAACCTTCAACCGTGATCTCGATTGCCTCACTATGAGCATGTTAAACCGAAGATGAAAGATGACGGGACAGCAGACATGGATTGGATTAAGACTGTGATTACAAAAGCCGAGGTCGAGTCTGGAATCTCGGATGAAGAGGAGATAAAGAAGATCGTAAAGAGAGTCTTCTCCCCGGGCCGAGGATCCCGAAGGCGATCAATGGGGAATCGATAGAACAGACTTTTATCTTCCTTATCTTTTCTTTCTATCTATTCTCCACTTTTGTGTCTATCTCAGTAAATTTATGTGAATGAATACACTTGATCTTATCTCGATTTACTTGTCGTATTTTAAGCTTTCTTTACTTTTTTAAGAAAACTTAAAATTTATCTAAGTGTTAATCATCCGAGAAAATTTCAAACTCGTAGTAAAATTTTCAAAGATTTTTCTAAGTACTAAGACTTAAAATATTTCTAAATTCTAATCATCTATTAAAGTCTTTTGACTTAAAATTTTTTTTTAAGTATTTCTTTGTGATTGATTCTCGAACTAAGTGCTCATATACTCTAATGTGCTCATCTCACGATTATCTTGAATAATCTTGACTAACATCACCGTGAGTTTGTCTCTTACTTGCAGCTTTAACTTCATCAAAAAGGGGGAAATTGTTAGATCAGAATCGGAGTTTTGATGAGTTAAAAAGAAATCGCACGAAGAGCAAACTCGGTCTAAATCGATGATCACCAATCTTGGAAAACAAATTGAGGTATAAAATCACCGAGGTCGCTTATACGAAGGTCGTCTCAAGTCAAGCTTGGAAAGTCATCTGCAGGAGACGATCGGTAAGAGCTCGACGAGGTCAAGACAAAGCCGAGTAGAATAAGAAAGCGAGTCTTCACCAAGTCACCGCAGACAACTAAAAGGCGAGATCACCGAGGTCAAGCGGTTTTCAAGAATAAGTTTGTTAAGCGGTTTTAGTTTGTTACAACAAACTAACCGCTTCTCGTGCTTATAAATAGAAGTAGGCACTACCCTTAGAGGGTACGCATTTAATACACACTCGAACACTAAGCACTCTTTTCTCAGAATCTCAAAGCACGAAAAAGTTTTCTACAAGTTTGATAAAAATATTTTCTAAGTGTTTGTAGAACACTTCTTGTTGTACATCTTCAAATACACTTTTTGCACCGTATCTTCTTAGATTTTCTAGATAGGATTAGGAGATCGAAGATTGATTGAAGATTGATTACAAGTTGTAAGTTGTAAGTTGTAAGTTGGATAGTAAGTAAGTAAGTAATAGAGACCCTTCTTCAGATTTGAAGAAGGAGAGTGGATTGTTGGTCCCTGAATGTTGAGTTGATTAAAACCTTGAATTAGTTTCCTGGAACAAAATCTAGAAAGCGAGGGGTTTGAATAGATTTTGTAGATTTTTCGAATCTCTCAAAATCAATTCAAAGTATCGATTATCACAATGAATATAATTGAGAACTCAACTTTTAACAAGATCAAAAGCAAAGGCTGATATTCGATTTTAGTTAAGATTCAATTTTAATCTTGAATTGACAATATTGTAATTAGAACACAAATTAAAGAAAGCAAGAAATAACACCAGATTTATAGTGGTTCGATTATAACAATCCTACATCCACTCTCCTTCTCCAAACTCAAGAAGGGTCTTCACTAGCCGCTTACTTACTTACCGTACAATCTTTACAAATTACAAATCGATCTTCACTCTTCAACAATCTAATCAACTATCCGAAATCTAACTCTAAGAACAAGATGTGTTTTTGAAGATATGAAGTGAAGTGTTGTATAAACACTTAGAAAATATTTGAAATATCTTTTGAAAAATACTCTGTGAAATCAATAGTGAATAGTGTGAAAAATCAAACTTGCATAAGTGTATTGAAAACTAAAATCTAGTCCTATTTATAAGTCTGAAGACAGCTTAGTTTGTTAGTTAGTTCTAACAAACTTAAAACCGCTAACAAACTTAATCTCGAAAAGCTGCTCTTGACCTCAAATGATTCTTCCTACTCATCCGCACCGACTTGGTGAAAACTCGCCTTTCTTATTCTACTCGCTTATCTTGACCTCGTCTCGAGCTCTTTATGTTTGTCTCCCGCAGATGACTAGGTTCGAGCTTGTCTTCGATGACTAGCATGCTATCGGACCTCACCGACTAGGTCGGTGCCTCGACCCCGTCTCGATCACTTATCTTATAAACTTATTCTCTGCATTGTTCTTTAAGTTGGTGATCAGCCGAGCCGCTTCTCTTTTAATTCATCAAAACTTCTTGATTCAACAATTTCCCTTTGATGAAGTTAAAACCTATAATAAGGAAACAAACTCACAAATTGAAGTTAGTACTAGACTTAGTTAAATCAATCGATAGGTAAATCAAAGCACATTTTCACACTACAATGTATTCATTCACATTCAAGGCATAAAAAAATTTAAGTCTTTTAGACTCTTTTAGAAGTACTTAGAGAATTTAGTTTTATGACTTAGAAAAATTTTTAAGAGAAAATTTTTTTAACTCGAGATATAAAATTCTCGGATGATTTATACTTAGAAATTTTTTTTTAAAAAAATAATTTAAAGAAATCGAAACACATAATTCACATAAGTCTCAATATATTCATTCACAAATTTACAAATTTACAAATAGAAGAACTGATAGAAAATAAAAGATAAGGAAAGAAAAATCTGTTCTATCGATTCCCCATCGGTCATCCTCTCGAATGTTTAGCCACCAAAATCCTTGCTCTAAGCTATTTTAGATCACTCTCATCCGTGAGCTCGGATTCCCTTTCGCTTTGGCCACGACTGCTTGACCCATTCCGCATCGAGAACCGTCTTCTTTCACTTAGGGGTGACTCGCTCATAGGGTGGTGCGATCGGATCGCAATTGAACACATTATGTGCCTCATCGAGCAGCTTCCCATAAAGATCGGCGTCCTCCTTCTCCATCCATTCATGCCACGGTGATGTCTTCGTTGGGTCAAGCTCAGATGGTGATGCCTTCAAGATGTACCATTAGTACATCCATCCGGCATCCAGGATTGCTTCTTGTATTCACCGGTGTATTTTCCCGATACCATCTTCTGAGGAGTCAGACATGATGGACAGGGCGGAAGTCCGCTTCATTTGCAGCTTTGGATACCCACTTCCGAGTATCCCCTGTCCCACTTCATTTCGGCCTTCCCCATTTTCTTCAGCCTCTTCTTCTCTCTCTCTTTTCAAACATCTCCTTTTCAAGACTCGATTCTTCCGATCCGCCTCACCGATAAGTTGGAGATGTCTGGTTCCTTTCTCTTGCGCTCGGGCTGATCTGGGCCGATCATCCGCTCGGCTGATGGAGACTTCTCATTCTTCTTCTTCTTTCCCTTTACCTTTGCCCTTGGGCTCCGGTTCCTTAGACTCTTTCATGCGAGCGGCCAGCCTTTTCTCGTCTTCTCTTCTTCCTCCTTCTTTCTCTTCTCCTCATCCTCTCGGATGGCCTCTTCAACTGGGTTACCCTCGGTTGCAAAGCAGCCTAATTCATCTCCGATTTGATTTTGATTTCCACCTTGGCTGCCTCCAACTCGGTTGTTCGCCTTTGTATCGAGCTTGTCGCTTAATGACATGACACCACCGTGAGGGTTTCCATTACGCTTTCACCTCCTTCCCCTTTTTAACTTCATCTTTGAGAGACTGAAGCCGGGCCTCTATTGCCGCACAACGCCTTCTCAAATTGTTACTGATCGGATGTGAGTGTTGAGACCACGATTTCGTTGTCGGCCACTGCTTTCTCTTTTAGTGCCTTGACCTCCTCCTCAAGCGCACTCGGCCAGGATCCAACAAAGCAGTCTTGAGGCCAGGCGATAAATTTCTGGTCATGTTGACCTCGGCCAATCTGCATGTTGGCGAGCATGGTATCTGTGATCGCTCGAATCACCTTTCGTGTTTTCTTCTCCATCATCCTCGAACTTGGGATATGATCTCGCTATGGAGTTTTTCAAAGGCAGAGGAGATGGCAAGAATTGGTCATCCTCTTCCTCCGATTCGGACGAGGAAGAGGTGGTGGGAGAAGTTGGACTAGGGGAGCTCATGTGAATATCCCCAAAGATATTTGAGGTATCCACATGAGGAGGTTCAGATGGGGTGGATGAGGTGGGGGTGTCGATGGTGGAGGTGGGATTTACGGTGGGGGTGATGATGGTAAAGGTGGGATTTGTGAAGTGGTAGGTGGGGAAGATGGGAGTGTTTGGGGTAAGGTGGGTTGGGGTTGAGAAGTTGTGGGTAAGGCCGGTGGAGATATGGAGATGGGGGTTGGGGCGAATATTGGTCCAGAGAGGAAGGACAGTATATGAGATGGGGATGGTGGAGGAGATGAGGTTTGTGTTTGGGGGAGAGAAGATGAGGTTGGAATTTGGACTATTTCGGGAGTAGGTCATTTGCAGGCTCGAGGTGCCCGGCACAGGACACCTCTTCATTGCCGGTGTGGGTTGGAGAGTGGGAGGGGAGAAATGTACTCGACCATGGCCGGGAGGGGTCCCTTCCGAGCTGATTTCTTGACCTCCTCCAAATGACCACCCGAGCCGCAATTTGCGGCGTGGTCACTTCTTCGTAAAGAAGAGTCGGCTGATCCGCGAGATGATCCACCCAACTCGAGGTTTTCACCAACCTCCGCCTCCTTGGTGCCTTCTCCTTCAGCCTTCATCGGCCGATCAGCTCACTGAGCTCATAGCAGTGCAGCCTCCGCTCCACGTCTTCTTCCTCTTCCTCCTCAACTTCTTCTTCACTGAGCCTCGAGCTCCTACCTCGCCTACACCCTCATCGGGACCAAATGGAGCCCCGAGTGGCTCATCCTTGGTCGTAATCCCCTTCGCTTTGTGTAAGCTCGACCCCGTCTCGACTAATTGATCTCGGCCGACAAGAAGTCCTCCATGATCAATCACTTTGTTAAAAAGATCGGTGATCGACTTCGCATGCCATTTCCCGTTAATGACCTCCAGACGCTTCCTTTCCGTCTCCAGCTTATCCAAGAATGCACACCAGTTGGCCTCGTACTCCATCCGTAATTGTTCTAATAACGCAGTTCGGGTCCTGGTCAGCCCATCGTGAGAGCTTTGTTCTCCAAGTATCACCTTCGTGACAATGGTCATCAAGACGATATCATCGTCGGAGCATCTTCTTCTTTAACTCCGATCGGCGATCCCTCATAGAATTCCTGCAATCATCTCAAATGATTCTACTCTATTCATCGATTTGTAGGTGAGGGGGTTCACTCCTTCACCGCTTGTATCAAAGATTCTCGCCACCTCCGCTCGGAGAAACCAATACCTCTCCGTATACCCCGGTTCGAAAACACCATGTTCGTATGTCCCATTGACATAGAACTCTAAACCTCTCATATCCAGTGTCTTATTGGAAGGGGATTTCTTGGAACAAAAGGTCCTCAATCCAGCCCTCTCCAATAAGGACAATATTTCCCTGGATTCTCCATCGGTGGTGGTGTCGAAGTCGACATACATCTCAGACTTCACCTTCTTATTGTAGGTTTCATTATGCACATCCACCATTGTTGATGTTATTCCTCTTGAAGAAGTGCTCATATACCGATTTAGAAAGGATTTGAGAAAGAAATTTGCAGAGAGCTTGAGATTTTCCGAAAGTGAAAAGGAATGTTTTTGGAGAAGAAGATGTATGTATAGGGGAATAGATTGGAAAGAGAAACCGCTAGCTTTAGAAAATTTGAATAAATCGA
Organism: Paraleonurus japonicus; assembly: GCA_030762865.1. Taxonomy (NCBI): domain Eukaryota; kingdom Viridiplantae; phylum Streptophyta; class Magnoliopsida; order Lamiales; family Lamiaceae; genus Paraleonurus; species Paraleonurus japonicus. Next base: position 34,279,099 of record CM061052.1, read on the forward strand.
GCCATTTATTCAAAAGGTTTTTACAGAGTATAAATGAACGGTTAAAAACTAAGATAAGCGATTAGGATTCAAATGAGTGGAAATTAATCGCCTTTGGAATGCGTAAATAGTTACTTTATAGATCATGTTGATTTGACAGATGTAGGTTACTTTATGCAGAGAAGTAAGTATACCTGACGACGCCCAAGTGGTATCTTACTTCAATCAAGGTTTACTAAACAGATGAGTTTGAGAAAGCAGACAGTTTAAAAACAGATGGATTTGGAAAGTCATTCGATAAAGTAACTCCGCCTGATTTAAAACCAACAAATTTAGGTGTAACTTTTAGCAATTTTTTTAAAAAAATTTAAATAAAACAGACTCGAGACTTAATTTTCTAAAACTAGGTTGTTCATCTATTTTTTTAAAAAAAAAAATTATTAAAAAAATTTATTAGGAACAAAAGTAAATAGAATAAAGGAGTTTGAATAAGATAAGGTAAAACAAGATGATCTGTGACCTCGTTCCTGCAGAGACATAAACTCAAAAGAACCATCGGTAGCTTAATGTAAATCGAGATAGGATGCAAATAGTCATTTGTTTTCTTCGGAGATCAGGTGACTATTGTGTCCTTGTCTGATTTACTCAATGTCGACAAGTAATTATCAAGTCGGATAAGGTCAATATGACTAATCCTTGATTCTTGATTCCTAAAAGGAGATCAATGATATCACCTACCCGATTGTCCTTTGACACATATCTAGTCCGATAATTCTTTCTAGACATTAATTTAAAGAAAAGAAAAGACCAGAATAAGGAAACAAATATTCATCGATGCACACAAATTAGAAATTAGCTAAAGATGCATCAAGTAATCCTAATTCTAAGCACGCTTCTTTAAACCTAGACTCACCTAATGGTTTTGTAAGAATGTCACTCTTTGTGATTCAAAGGGCAATTTTCTCAATTCTTATGATCCCTAATGAAATGATGCCTAATATCTATATGCTTACATCTAGAATGCAGAATGATTGTAAGTCATTGATATTGCACTATTACTATCACAAGAAATAGGAACAAATTTGATGTTAGAATATTATAATCTCTAAGTTGTTGACTAATCCGGAGGAGTTGAGAGCAACAACTTCCGGCTGCCATGTATTCAAATTTCTGGTTGTAGAGGTGGCAACAGATGTCCTGCTTTCTTAGATAACCAAGAAATTAATTTGTTGCCTAAGAATTGACAGTTCCGTTGGATTTTCTATCAATCTTACATCCTCCAAAGTCTGAATCAGATAACTCTGTCACCAAAGTTGTCATCACCGGGTACCATAACCCTACTTGCAAGGTTCCTTTGAGATATCTAAGAATTTTCTTAGCCGTCTCCAGATGAGTTTTCTTGGGATTAGATCGAATCTTGCACATACCCCAACCGCAAAAGCTATGTCAGTCTACTTTCGGTGAGATAGAGAAGAGATCCAATCAGTCCACGATACTCCGTTGCATCGGTGGGTATCCCTGCTCATCCGAATCCATAGAGAAGTTAGTTGCCATAGGTATTTTAACTTCTCTCGCTAGTAGTCATTCCAAATTTCTCAATCAGATCCTTAGCATATTTAGACCGATGTATAAATATACCCTTACTCATCCGTTTAATCAGAAGCCTAGAAAGTATGTTAATTCACCCATCATTGACATTTCAAACCTGTTTTTCATGAGAATGCTAAACTCTTCACATAATTTCGTATTAGGTGAACCAAAGATTATGTCATCTACATAAATCAACTAGTAAGATGTTGTCATCTACTTCCTTTCTAAACAAAGTTCTATCAATCTTGCCTTTGAAAATCCATTTGATGTCAAGAAATCGGATAAGGTATCATACTGTGCCTCGGGGCCTTTTTAGTCCATATAGAGCTTTGTTGAGTTTATAGACCTTGTTATTGATCTTAAACCCGTGAGGTCTGCTCCACATAGACTTCCTCAAGTAACACACCATTAAGGAAGGCAGACTTAACATCCATTTGAAAGACTTTGAAAGATTTATATGCAAAGCAAATGCCAAGAACAACCTTATTGCCTTCTAATCGCAACCGGAGCATAGGTTTCATCATAGTCTATCCCCTCGCATCGGTGAGTAACCTTGTGCAACCAATCTTGCCTTATTGTTCTCATCTGCTTTATTTTTAAACACCCATTTGGTGCTTATAATCTTTCTCGTAAAGGGTCTTTCCACTAGATCCCAAACGTTTTGCCTTTCAAATCGATGCAGCTTCTTCCCGCATGGCGCTTATCCAGCTTGATCTCGATAGAGCTTCCTCAATAGACTTGGGTTCAAGAAGCGACACATAACAACCGAAGAGACTTTCGTGAGTCCAAAGATCATTCGTGTCTCCGCACACTACTAGATGGGTCTCCTATAATCTGATCGATGGATGGTAGCTTTTCATCCTTTTGCCTATGTGAGGAGAAGGATCCTCATCTTGAGTCTCGAGCAACTCCTCCGACTCAACCTCACCGACGTTCTCCTTCATCACCGACTTTGCCGACCGGTGATGTCAAGGGTGTCTCGATCGATGGAGTCCGATCGTAGGTTGTCTTCCGATTATCGATGGGGATTCTTCTTCATCTCGATTCTCGAGTCAAGACTAGGTAGATAGACAGTTCTATGTTTAGTCTTGGACAGCTTCAATTTTAACTAGACTTTCGTAAATTTGATTCACTTTATCTCGAAAAGGAATACAACTCATCAAAAACAACATGAGGAGTTTCCTCCACACAAAGAGTTGTCTTGTTAAAAACTCTAAATGCCTTGGAAGTGTTAGAATATCCCAAGAATATTCCATCACCGCCTTAGCATCAAAGGTTCTTAACTTAGATTTCCCATTGTTGTGGATAAAACACTTACAACCAAAAGCTCAAATATGAGATCCTTGGAATCTTACCCTTCCAAATCTCATATGGAGTCTTACCCTTGTCTTTGACAACTAAGCACTGTTCGGGTATAGCAAGTCTGTGTTGATGGCTTCACCTCCGGGGTATCATACTCAACCAACATGCTCCCGGCCGCTTCCTTCAAGGTTCTATTCCTTCTTTCAACCACTCCATTTTGTTGAGGGGTTCTTGCTGAAGATGTCTCATGAATAATTCCACACTCATTGAAAAAGTTAGATAAACAAGAATTCAAAAATTTTGTGCCCTTATCACTCCTTATTTTAATAATATTAACACCCTTTTCATTCTCGAATCATGCGAGCAGATCGGGGATCTTGTTCATAGTTTCATTTTTCTTGAAAAGAAATATAACCCATGTGTATCTAGAGAAGTCATCTACTACAACAAGAGTATATTTCCCTTCCACCGAAACCGAGAGGAGAAACAGGTCCAAACAGATCCGTATTGAAGTAGTTGTAAAACTCTTTCGGATTGAAGAGGAGTTAATACTCTTAAATGAGTGTCTAGGCTGTTTACCTTCGACAAGCATCACATTTAAGATCAGTGGATAAAAGTTTTTCAGATAATCCCTTGACAAGATTCTTTTTAGCCACCTTACTAAGGGTCTTGAAATTCAGATGACTAAGCCTCTTGTGCCATAGCCACCGAGGTCTTCTCCACCCTTAGCAATCGACAAGTATCTTTGAGACAACTATCAAAGTTGGCCACATAGACATTACCATGTCCAAGCCGCTAATAGTACCTTATCTCGAGGAATTATCTAAAATATCACATTTATCCCTTGAAAATTTGACAAGAAAACCTTTATCACATAGCTGGGAAACAAACAATGCATTATGTTTCAAGCCTTCAACAAAATATACCTCGATACCCGAATATCCTTGATAATCAGAGTACCTACACCTTTAGTCCGACCACAATTATTATCACCAAATAAAACTCTTGGACCATCAATGCTTTGGAAATTTGATAACACCTCTTGTTATGGGTCATGTGTTGTGAACAACCACTATCAATGTACCATATTGAAGCTAAGATATCTTCCTTGAGTGATGATCCCTGTGTATCCCGAAAACAGATCGCTTATAAGGTACCCTAGTGATCTTGGGTCCTTGAAGGTCAAGTATCACTTTAGGTAACCAGATAAAAATCTCATCTCCAAACAATAAATCGACTGTTTTTTCTACCAAATCATCTACAATTGTATCACTTTCAAAGGATAACTTGTTGTATTCAGATTGAGTAATTTTCCTAAACTTAGGAAATGTGGGATAACATCTGCTCCTACCATCAAAAGGATTATAATAAGAATTTCTTCTTATTTTGGTTCTTGGGTTTCTTCCTAGTCTCGATAAGGAGTCCTCACTGAATTTTTGTTTTCAGCCGGAAGATGCAAATCCTTATCTCGATTAGTTGGTTTCCAAGGTCCAATTTTAACCTCTTTTGATTGATCGATGCTTTCACAAATTTCCTAGGTTTTTGTACATCCGGTTTATTGTTCCTATCATAACCAAGACCTGTTTTGTCATGAGATTTCGAGAGGTATTAAAGATATGGTCTATTAATCGTGAATTATTAAGTTGACTAATTTTGAAGACAAGCTTCTCATTGTCTTTCTTAATTGATTCATTTTCAAAGATGTACTACTTCAAATTTGTCTTTTAAAGTTTTCAATTCATTTTCTAATCTTTCAGTAAGCCGGTGATGTACTAGCCTCATCCCCGAGAAAACATTCCCCTTGAATGTTTCCTCGCCGAATAGTTCATCATCTCGCTTTCCTTTGATTAGAATTTGAATTTGATCCTTTAAAGCCAAATTCTCTCTGCCTCTAGCTGTTTATAAGCAGCCCGATGTCTTTAAATCTCTCAATAATTCATGGATAATAGCTTTGGTCATGATCAGATGCAGATCGACATGAATCATTATCAAGATGAATAGTAGATTACCTCTTTAGCCATGAGATGTATTTCATCATCTCGATCCGAAATCGATGAGGATGATGATGATGATGATTTCTTTGGCTCCTTTTCTTCAGCCAACAAAGCTCTTTGATCTCGCAAATCTCCTGTCTCTCTTCTTCCTCTTTTCTTCCCTTTCTTTAGGATTCAGTTGAGGACAATCATAGTGAAGTGTCTCCGGCTTGTTGCATGTGTAACAAGTATCACTCCTGCCTCGATCACGGGGTGGAAGGATTTCTTCGACAGTGATCTCGTATCTTCTTGTCTCAGCTTCGCTTTTGTCATCATCTGTTGACTCATCTTCCTTTCTATCCGATCTGGATCTTGATCTATCCTTACCTGCAAATCTCAATTTATTTCTTTTATACTTCATTCTTAATCTATCATACCTTTTTGGTAAGCAGAGCCATCTCGCTTCTTTCGAGAGATAGATCACTCATGCACTCGTTGACACCTTGTCCTCTTTATCGACAAAAGCAACAGACTTGGATGAGGTGCTTGACTCCATCTCATCCTCTTCATCCTCTATTTGAATGTCATACTCTAGAGCTTTAAGATGAGAGAATAAGGTATGGTGAGTAATAGAAGATAAATTTTGAGTAGCTTTAAGGATATTGGATTTCTCCCTCCATCTCTTGGTTAATGATCTCGAATCTTGTTATTAATCTCCTTCTCTCGTATAATTCTTTCCAAGATTAGCTGCTTTGTTGAGGAGATTAGTTAATCTCACATCTAACTCGATCCACGTACTCATTTTCCTTCATTTTGAATGTTTCAAATGTATGCAAGACTCGATCGCAGCCTTGTTTTCTTTAACTTGATCTCGATCCTCACAAACATTTGCTAAAGTCTGCCACATTTCTTTGGCCGTTTTGCATCTTTTAACCTTTTCTATCCAATCCTTACTTAGAGTCTCAATGATTTCAGATTCGAGCTACTTGATCAACATTATGGATCTTCCTTTCATCATTTGTCAATTCGTAACTCTTCTTTTCTTGCCTAGTCCTCGATTCATGACTCGGCTCAGTCTTTGGTTCCTCCATGATAGAATTTTATAGGTCCTTCTTCAAGAACCTCTTCCATCCTATCATGAATGGCCTTTAGATGATTCTCCATCCCGAATTTCCAAGTAATCATAATCTTCAATAGAGAATTCAGGTAGATTCCCGGACTTCTTACTTTTTCCCGATGACATGATGAGATAAAGAACAAAATACTCCACAAACTAATTAAGAGTAGCACTGTTAGTAAAATGAAGATAATGAAGAAAATCAAGATAATTTCGTAATCTTGTTCAAGACCTAAAATCAATATCGTAATGCCTTAACACCGCTCCGATACCACTTGTTGGTCCCCGAATGTTGAGTTGATTAAAACCTTGAATTAGCTTCCTAGAACAAAATCTAGAAAGGGGGTTTGAATAGATTTTGTAGATTTTTCGAATCTCTCAAAATCAATTCAAAGTATCGATTATCACAATGGAATATAATTGAGAACTCAACTTTTAACAAGATCAAAAGCAAAGACTCGATATTCAGATTTTAGTTAAGATTCTGAATTTTAATCTTGAATTGACAATATTGTAATTAGAATGTAAATTAAAGAAAGCAAGAAATAACACTCAGATTTATAGTGGTTCGGATTATAACAATCCTACATCCACTCTCCTTCTCCAAACTACGAAGAAGGGTCTTCACTAGCCGCTTACTTACTTACTATACAATCTTTACAAATTACAAATCGATCTTCACTCTCTTCAACAATCTAATCAACTATCTGAAATCTAACTCTAAGAACAAGATGTGTTTTTGAAGATATGAAGTGAAGTGTTCTATAAACACTTAGAAAATATTTGAAATCTCTTTTGAAAAATACTCGTGAAATCAATAGTGAATAGTGTGAAAAATCAAACTTGCATAAGTGTATTGAAAACTAAAATCTAGTCCTATTTATAAGTCTCGAAGACAGCTTAGTTTGTTAGTTAGTTCTAACAAACTTAAAACCGCTTAACAAACTTAATCTCGAAAATCGCTCTTGACCTCACCTGATTCTTCCTACTCATCCGCAAATGACTTGGTGAAAACTCGCCTTTCTTATTCTACTCGGCTTATCTTGACCTCGTCTCGAGCTCTTTTATGTTTGTCTCCCGCAGATGACTAGGTTCGAGCTTGTCTTCGATGACTAGCATGCTATCGGACCACCGACTAGGTCGGTGCCGACCCCGTCTCGATCACTTATCTTATAAACTTATTCTCCTGCGTTCTTTAAGTTGGCCGATCACCGAGCCGCTTCTTTTTAATTCATCAAAACTTCTTGATTCAACATGGATGTAGGATTGTTCAAATCCGAACCACTATAAATCGTTGTGTTCTTTACTATATTTGTTTACTTACCTGTTATTCTTATCAAACTTATAATTAGAGATTAATTTTAGAATTAAAATCAGCACCGTATATCACTTGCTTTGATCTCGTTTAAAAGTTGAGTTAAATTCGAATTCCTGTGTTATTTCGATTTCTTGAATTGATTTTGAAAGATTTGGAAAAGATTGAAAAATCCGAACCAGATCTGCTTTTCATATTTCATATCGTTTGCATTTCTTGTATATTATTTGCAGATTAGTATTAGGCCCATGGGCTATTATCCATGCAGTATATATAATGTAAAGCATTCATAGTATAGCGATAGTTGTTATCTGTTTGGGTTAGTGTTCAAATATTTGTGTTGCTTGTGATTATTTTCCAACGAGTACCTTCTAGTTAAACTCTTCCTTTCATTCTCTCCAATAGGAATTAGTTCGCTCGCATTCTTTTGCAGCATATCCTCGGTATGTAAAGCATGTCTAATTAGTCAAATTCCTTCAAGTTGTTTTCGTATGTCAAATTGCATAAGTTGTGATATGTCAAATTGTCAATTGCCTTAACGTAACGGAATAGACTCATTGTTTAATTTAATGTAATTACTAATAATCTTACTTTCGGTTTAAAAGTATGCTCGGGAGTTTGCAACACTAATCAATCGTATAAATGCTCTGATTTGGTAGTTGACATGCTAATGTAGGGAAAACATTAAATGTACCACTAGGGGCCAATAGGGGTCTTGGCAATTATAATAATTTTGCACTTATTTATTTTTAATTCAAACTCAACGAAACAGATTCTCATGGAGCGTAAGGCAGTCCTTTCAATGAACCAAATCAGTGAATCCTAGGCACCCATCTTAATATACCTTTACTTGTTGCATCCTTCTTTTTTATTTAAAAAAATTAAATTGTTTTCGCTGAGGTTTTAACCCCTTATTCTCGCTTTCCATTCATTGATTTCCTCCCCATCGTGCATTCCTATATATGTACTATATACACGTTTTTGTTGGTATTCTCAGCTTATTCCCATGCATGCTTTTATTCAAGCTCCCATTCCATTCATGTGCGTAAATCTTGTATCATTGAGTATGATGGTGCTTCAAAGGGAAACCCTAGACAAGCCGGTGGGGGTGTGATTCGACACCCGGATGGGACAACGGTACTTTCAGCTCTCCACTTTCTTGGCTTCTAATTCTTTATGCATCTCTCGTGAAAGACATATATTTTCATTGTAGTGTTATTTTTTAGTAAAATTACCCCCGTGAAAGATAAGATCCCCCTCGGCCCCTCCCCTCTTCTTCTTCTTCTTTTCTTGAAACTTTCACTTAAAATCAAGTAAGTCGACATTGTATTTTTGATAGGTGTGTCGACCGAGTGAAGGTGTGGGTAACGCCACTAATAACGCCGCTAAATATCGAGGTGTCATTTTAGGTTTGAAATATGCACGTGATAATGGGTACAAAAATGTATCCCTACAAGGAGACTCTCAACTTGTCACCAATCGTGTAATAATTCTCCCACATTTCTCCCTATTTTGTTCCCTAACAATAATAGATGTTAGTAAATTAGCGGAGAGCAAGATGCAAACAATAATATTTGTTCTTCTTAATTTGACTGACAGGTAAAAGGCCTGTGGAAACCGTAAAACCCGAATATGGCTAAATCGTGATGAGGTCAAAGGTCTCAAAAACCAGCCACATCTTTTGATGCTTCTCATGTTCCAAGAGTAAGTTGAAGATGTTTTTGAGTAATCGAACAGCTTTTGTGAAGGATTTGGTTTCATTTGTCACTAGTTATTTCTTCTTATGCCCGAAATACTCATAAGTAAGAGCAGTAAAATAGATCCTTTATTTGTGGATTGGCATGCGAAGTATTTTTATGGTTCTATTTCTTGTAATTCTCATTTCAAATCTCATTACCTCGATTACTCATCCGACTAAACTACTCGAGCGATGTTTTGCTGATTTGTGTCTTCTCTCGATACCGTGATGCTTTTGGTTCTCGCTTTTGTCAGCTTCATAGTGAAAGTTGTAGACTTTCTTTGGCTATGGTGATGCTTTTGGTTATGCTTTTATCGTGTTCATAGTGAAACCTCGTAGACTTTCTTTGGCCGTGGTGATGCTTTTTGTCGTTCATAGTGAAACCTGTAGACTTTGGTTGGCTATGATATTTAGAATGCCTTGGTGTTGCATTGCATCTACGTTGTTTGGATTGATTAATCATAACATGGTTAGACGATGTTTTGTCCAATGTGTTTTGCGAACGGGTTTTATCATTTTAGCTTGTTAATCAATTTTGATGGGTAACAACTATCAAATGATTTGTTTTAGGTTACTTTTTACCTGTGGAATGTATGTAAGTTAATATTTTCTTTTTCCTACATATTTTCGAAGTTTTATCCTTTGTTTAGTGCCCTTTTAATTTGTTCATTAGTATTATTTTCCATTGTTTTTTGCTTCAGCAAGGATTTTTTCCTTATCATTTTGGTTTTGCTTTTTGTGTTTTATTTGTTCTCAAATAACATAATTCTCCCGGACTTGTATTGGATGTTTTTCTATTGAAACTCGCCTCGAGAGAATATTGAGAATGATAGCACTAATTAAAAACAAAATATAAATTATCGGATTTGATCTTATGTCCACAGGTGGGTATTAATTTATATGTCCACCGTTTATGTGGCATGTTAATCACCAATCATGTGATGCCATATATGTGATTAATTAAATAATAGTGGACTCTCCTATATGTGACATCACATGATAGGTGATTGAATTAATATTATTTTAAAATTTACTCGCTAAGTTACACACATACCGGAAAATACTCGGAAAATAGGCATGTACGAGTTGGCACGCCTCAAATTGAGATCCCGCGTGATGTGCTAGTCTAGATTGGTTTATATCCGTGAATCCTTAAGGTGCTGCAGCTTATGAATTGGTACCTCTTAGAATTCTACATATTGACACAAGTACCTCCATTAGATATGCCTACATTTGTCCTTGGCTATGATGATAGATTCGTGTTTTTACATGTTTAGATGGTGTAATTTTTACAAGATGTGCTTGACTAGGTTGGATGCTTAGTTTGTTAATGATGGATCCGACGAAACTTTGTCGATCAAAAGAAGTTCATTATGGAACGAAATTAGGTTCATCAATTCAGCTTTTTTTTGGTTCATGATTGAGCCATGCAATTCATGGTTGGTTTTTGTCTTAATTTTCATTTGTTATTTGGGACGTAAGTTGTAGTGTTTAGAATGATGGTTGATTGATCCATGATGTACGTATGTATGTATGTATATGCCCACTTGATCTCAAATGTGGCTCTTGAGGTGCTAATTATCCTATATTTAGTCCCTCCTATGAAAGGTGCTATGAAATGGGAATAACATATTTCAATTCAACCATACAATTGATGCAGAAGAGAGTCTTTCAAAAGTATATATATGCACATTTAAAATCTTACGTCTTTGATTCATTATTATTTTTCATTTGTTTCTCGTATTATTCTTATAAATACAGTATTTATTACTAGTTGGTGTAAAATGTATGATGTATCATTCATACACAACATACATCCGCTCTTTAGAGGACTTCGATTTTGAACTTGTGTCTTGTGAAAGGTTAATTGCAATGTCAATTTTGATAGCAATGGGTCGGACTCCTCGTTTCCTATTTATTACTTTAAGATAAAAATGTATTATTATACTCCCTCCGTCTCATTAAAGTTTTTCATAAGAGGAAGGACACACACTCTAAGAAAGTGAAAGAATGAATAAGAATTTGAGGGGTTAATTTTTTTAAACTATTATGTGTAAAATCAGAAAGTAAGGAAATGAGTTGAAATTTATGTTTGTAATTTTTGTAAGAGTCTAAAAATAATGATATTTTGTGTAAAATTTGAGATATTGTAAGGGTGAAGATTATAAAATGTTTTTAATTTTAAGAATGTGAAAGATATTGTGAGATCGAAAAATTAAAGTGTGAAAGATATTATTGGACGAGGGAGATATCCATCAATTAAATAAAAATGTTGATTATAAAATACTTTTTAGCCAAAAATATCAATTGACTTTGGTGTCTAATTTTCCAACGGAGTGCCTTGTGGGCCCATTGCAATGTTTAATTTCAAAAGTATCTAGACTTGGATGTAATCACATGTACATTTATACGCCTTCGCAAGCGTGGAAGCTATGTGTTACCTACGAACCATGGGATACTTACCTCTACCTTTCTTGGCATACAATGTTACCAAGGCCCATCATTCTTGATATGCATTTTCAGGAATTATATATTTTTATTGAAAAACACGTAAAAATATGTAAGAGAAGAAAAGCAAAATTCTTACTCATGCATTTCAAAAACAAATATTCCTGTTGCCGCCTCCATAGCCGTGGAGCAATAAAGTGCTTGAGTAGAGGGCCCCGTTTCCCTATTCGCTTTGCTATTGGGAGTTCGAAAAGGGGGAGCACTGTCACGAATTATGAAGGGTCCTAGGAAGACCCCGATAATGGAAGTGATGATGTCTAATACGAGGATGATGAAGATGATGACGCATTTACTTAAAATGGAAGAGAAGGACATGGATTATGAAAGTGATTGGGAGGGTAATGGAGATGTTAAAGTTGTTGTTAGTAAGGCCGAGGAGGAATCCCAAGAAAGTACGAGGAGGATCTTGTTAAAGGTTTGTAAATTTTAATATGATATTACTACACCGATTTTTTAATGATGTTCTTGGCGCTTTTCTGATTTTGCATCATGGCTTTATTGTTATGCGTAGGAAAGATTGAAATGAAGTCAAGAAACAAACTGCCTAACATTGCTTTTGTTGATTGCAGAGGTTGAACAACTTTTGAAACCGTAAGAAATAGCAATTTTGGAACAGAATGAAGCTCCTAACTCGAGAAATTGTCAATCGTGAGTTGAATAATCGCCATCATCAATCTTATAATTCTATCAATGATAGCATGCTTGATTTGATTTATGCGTTTGTTGGCTCAAACAAGTTTTTGTTACATTCATTTATCACATTTGTCTCAGCAAAATGGAAACCTCTCCACACTTATGCACTAGCAGACATATAAAGTTCATGGATGGGCTTCTTGAAAAGGGTTATGATATCGAACAGGTTGACAAGGTATGGGCATTTCAACATAATAAAATTCTTACACCGATCCTCAAGCATTAATACGTATGAACATTGTGAAACAGGATGGCTTAACCGCCCGCATCATGCAATTATTGGTAAAAGCAGAAGTTGTAATTAGTCATCTCTTAAGAAAAGGATCGAATCCTCAAGCACAAGATCAAGTATATTATATATATGTGTGTGTGGTATTTGTCATCAGTTCATTCTATTTAGTTTCTAGGTTACGAACATTCTTCTCTCGCTGCCATCACGGGATGGGGCTACGCCTTCATTACGCTCGCTCAAGTAGGTGCCATGCAAACGGTCAAATTGTTGATAAAATACAAGGTTGATGTGAATGTTGCCGATAATGTGAGCACCTAATTTACTTTTCCATAGATATATGTTAGATGTCCATAAGCTATTTCAATTTTCTAACTAGCAAATGTCCATAAGCTATTTCAATTGTTTGTTTGTCTGCTTAGGAAGGATGGACGCCGTTGCATGTGGCCATGCAAACAAGAAATAGATATATAGCAAAGATTCTCGTTAGTTAATAGTGCTGATATGACCAGGAGAAATAAGGTTTATTTAAATTTCTTGAACTATTTCTCACTAATTTCACATTCAACAATCACTTGCCGATATGTTGGATGGGTGGCTACAGGATGGAAATACGCCTCTCGATCTTAGCTTATGTTACTTAAAAGAGTTTAAGTCGTATGATCTCGCCAAGGTATTGAAATAAGTTTCGGCTTCTAGAGGGTTGTGAAGTCGGGAGAGCCGTTGATTCATGCAGGCAGAGACTCGTATCTAATCCACGATTATTATGAATGAATATGGGTATCTAAGATTGTTGTGTCTCACCGCTACAAATGGAGATGTTTTGTGAGGAGTAGTTTTGATGATTTCTAAATTAAGGCAAGATAATGCTGGTTATGGATTGGTAGATATATATATTAATGTTGGAAATGAATTCACAACTTTCCCCAAGTATTTTACATGTAGGGAAAGTTTTATGAAACCGATTTTACCCTAAATTTGATTTTAAGGCTTTTATTTGTTTTAAGCAATATTAATTATTGATTACGAAATAATATTAATTATTTTATTAAAATGTAGTATTAGTTTATGAGATATTGTTTATTTTATTAAAAAGTATTAATAACTTTTTGGGATTTTCTTACAATAAATAAGGTGTCACACCGACTATCGATACTAAGGGTTAAAATTGTGCCACGTGTTATCGCATATCTATGTCGTGACCGATCAAGCACTGTTGTACTAGTATATTAAATTTTAAATTTTTTTAAATCATATTTTGTTATTTACCATTATACACTTTTCTTAAACAAATTTAGATTAAATTAGTATTTCACCAAAAATTTAAATTTTCACCAAATTCATTCAAAAACTTTACCAGATTCGATCAAAACCTCGCTTTAACAAATCAGATTCACAAAATTAAAATTCACCAAATCGCCACTAATTATTTCAAAATTAGATTCATCCAAATCGTGCATCTATCACGCTGGGACGATAACGATCAAGGAAGGCGACAACATCAAGTGAGAGAGGGTGGTGGCTGCGCTAAAGGAGATAGGATGCGACGGGCGAGAGCAAGGGCATGGAGGCAGCGCGAGGAGAGAGTGGGGTGGCGGCGCCAAGAGAGAGAGGGCGACGGAGAGAGAGCATCGCTACGGCGAAAGCAAGGGCTTGGCGCCTTATTTTCCCCGAATTATTTTTTTTTGCTCTTGTGTTTTTACCGTTCTCTTTTTTCGCCGGATTTGAGTAGTTATAGATTTGACTATTTTCAATTTCTCGGATTAAGTTTATTGTTGTTTTCAAAATCAAATCAAAATCAACTCCAAATTCAAGGTTTTGGCGCGGTTCGGGCGGAGTGGTTCGTGACTTAGCTGGTTCTCAAGGTGGTGGGTTTTTGCAAAAGGAATTTTCTTTGTCAATATTTCATACAACACAAAGAATCTCTCGCCTATGGATTCCATGGGTATGCAAAACAAGCTTTGACCCTCTTTGATGAAATGGAATCTTTGGGAAATTGAAGTTAAACAGCGTATGTTGGTTACGATACATTACTGAGATTTGAAAGATGAAATGATGACTTGTTGTTAGGTCCCTTTAGATTGAAAGTTAAAAACACGTAAACAAGACACCTTCTAGTGATAATCTAGAAGGGGGATGAATAGATTATCAAAAACTTTTGCAAGCTTAGATGATCTATCAATTCCAAAACCAACTTTGACAAATGAAACAATTTTTGTTTAAACTCAAATAAACAGGATCTAAAGCTTATCGTATATCGATTGTGATCAAGAAATAACCAACGAAAATAAGTAAAGAACTAGAAAGAAAATAACACTGCATTTATAGTGGTTCGATCAAACGATCCTACATCCACTCTCCTTCTTCAACTTGAAGAAGGGACTCTACTTACTAACTTCCTTCTTATCTTCTTACTACTTACACGTAATCTTCAGCCTTACAAATGGTCTTCTCGATTCTAACTCTATCGGCTTTGAAGATTCACAAGAAAAATGGTGTTCTACAAACACTGAAAGGATTGAACACTAAGTGTGTTCGTGAGTGTGAGTTTACAATGTGATTATACAACCGAGTGTGGAGAGAGCTTCTAATCGCTTAATTGTGAATTTGCCAATCGTGAAGAATCTAATTCTAAGAATCTATTTATAGAGCTTCATGATGGTGGTTGTAACTTCCTTGTTTCTCGCTTTCGGTTGGTTATAATCGACTAACCGAATCTTGAAACTTCTTCTTGTTCGGTTGTAACCGACTCTTGAATCTTCTTCTTTTAACTAACTCTTTATACTATCTCGTCGATTCTTCACCCTATCTCGATTCTTCACCCCGTATGATACTTTATCTTGGTGAGTGTCTTGACCTTTCATCTTATCTCGTCTTTGACGCTGCCCCGATCTTGGTTACTTGTCTCTATCTCGACTTCCTTGAGTATCCTTATCTTACTAGTCTCGTACTTAGTCTATTTTACAACATTTTTATTACATCACCGAATATACAATATTTCCAAATTTGGTCATCCTAGTCTTACATTTTTAACACATCAAAACTAAGTATATCTTTTTCATCCCAACAATTTCCCCCTTTTGATGATGTTAAAACATAGCTCAAGAAAAGAAATGTGTTAGTAATCTTAGAAAGTAAGAATAATCAATTAAGTCACATAGTCGATAATCGTAGCAATCAACTTTATCAACAGATGATTAGATGATCAAGAATCGTATAATCGAGCAATTTGTTATACAATCGATGATTAAGAGTCGATAATCATAACAAGATAGTTAGTTTATTTTATTCAATTAGATCATAGATCAAGTTATGTTTCAAGAGTAGATTAGTTAATCAAATTAGTTTAAGGAAGTTTAAAGTTAATCAACAGCTTCGAATGTAGGTCAAAATTTATTCACAAAATATTCACAACTTCATCTTTTCCACATAAAACAGATAAGGATCACAGGTAAGGTTGAGAAAAGACCTAGTCGTACTCACCTATCCTTCTCCTAATTCTCACCAATCAAAGACTCTTTTCTTCAAGCTGATATTGTTTCTCCACCTTTAGCAAGATCAACCATCAAGCTTTCACTTTGATGACGATTTGTTTGATCTTTTCAAGGTCCAATCGACTCATCACTTGTTAAAGGTGGATCCATCTCGAGAATAGGCAGTGCGACTCATGTCTCGAGTTGAATTCTTCGTGAGCTATGTTGATCGAGATATTGATACATCTCAGATCCTTATCTTCAAGCTACCGGTTGTGGAAAGCAATGTCCTCGCCCAAGCCCCACTTGATCACCTTGCAAACGTGATATTGGAAAACCTACCAACTTCGAAGGGTCTCCATTTCTCTTGATCTCCATTTCTCTTGATCTCCCATCAAGAGGACTTCCTTGGGGACGACGACGCTTTTATGATAAGGTCTCAAGATGTCTTCACCTCGCTCCGAACGCCTCCTTCGTACTCCATCTCCCGAGTGATCTATCGTAGTATTTTCCCCGCAGCCTTTCTCTTGTTCCCTCCTTTTCTTTGCATCCCTTCTTTTATATCTTTCCTTCTCTTCTCTTTTCCTTTTCTTGATCTTCTCTTCCTCATCTATCTCCGCCCGAGTTTTCTTTAATATTCCAAATTGTCCCCGAAGAAGATGAGGGAGATATGACCGCTTTTTAGAGGAACAGGATCTTGCACAGAAGATCACCTATATCTTCTCGTTTCCCGATCGATGTCGTCTCAACCATTTTTGACCCTTGTCTCACTCTCTACGACCTTCTCTCGATTTTGCTTCTTCATCTTTTTCTTTTCCTTCTTAGCTTTCAACAGCCTCCTCCGATAACTCATCAATTTTCATGCTTAGTGGCCAAGAGTTTATCTTCATGCTCATCTACTCTTTTCTTGAGCTCACTGTCTTCCCCCTTTTTAGCATCAACAAAATGTTTATTGCAGACAGCGGCTACTTGATCAACTTGGCCCATCACCATGTCTCACATATCCAGCCTTTCTCGATCCAAATTATCATATCTCTTCTTTTGCGTTGCTTCATATCGTCTCTCAATTCTCCTTCTATGAACTCGCCCAGATAGCCCCCGCCTATCCTTCTCCATAGCCATTTGCATTTTAAGAACTTGGGAGAATGAAGCCTCTTTTCGCTGTCCAGACTCCCTAACCCGATCTTCTACGTTGTCTCTCGATTTGGTAGTAGGCATCGCGAACATACTGCTTGATCCAGTGTCCCGAGGAGTCCATTTCCTCGCCTAATGTCTCTGCTTGATTTCGGACATGTGTTCTCGATGTCTCGATCTTGGAGAAGTAGAGGTCGATCAAAGTTTTCTCGCACACCGCCTCTACGCTTTCCTTGATCGAAGAAGTGATTAGCCCCGAACAAGTCAGAGAGCACTCGACTAGCTCTTTCAAGTTCAACACCTCTTCCTTCAGCCGTGTTGAATTCGGATATGGACACGCACTCAAACGAGAAGTGGTACTGCAGCCTTTCTATCAAGGGAGAAGATAGTGTTAAGTCTATCTCCTCTATGGGAATGTCTCGCTTTGCAGGTGAGCCGGAGGAGAATCTCAGCCCAAGTCATCTTCGTGGTGGCATAACCTGATTCTCCTCACTGCCTCCCCTCCCGTCTGTCGCCGATTGATGTGTATAGGGTAAGAGTTATTAAGACCAATCAACAAAATATCGAACCCAAGGGAAAAAGTATGCACATGAGGTCCTAGAAATACATGTTATTAGTGACTAGAGTTGCAACAATGGTTTGGAACAAAAACAACAAAACACAAGCAAAAATACAAAACAACAAGCGAGCAAGCAAATGATCGAACACTTAGAATGCGAGAACAAAAACAACAATAAATGGTGAGATAGGGTGCTAGGATTAACATCCATCAATGAATCATCAATCAACAAGCTACAATTGAATCAAATTGCAAATCAACTAAGATAGAAAGCATAAACCATCATGAAATTAATCACTCCATTAAAAATCACAACGCCTAATGTGAGTATCCTTAGTCTTTCCCATCTCTCAATGTAGAAATCCCCAATTCATACAATCATGCAAAATTGAATCCCGATCAACACCTAATCACGCTTTGCTCAACTCTCGCCTATTACTAGGGTGATCAACCGTTAATCAAAAGAAACAATTTTACACAAAGCACAATGAAGAATCACAATTAGAAGCAAACTAATGTGAGTATCCTTAGTGCAACTAATCTCTCGATTCCGAAGCACCCAATCCACGCATTCATACACAATTATCACCCGATTAATACCGGATCACGTTAGCGCAACTCCTGGGCGTCTATAAGCTAGGGGTGATCAAACACTAATCTAAAGAGATAATTATGCATGAAGCACAAATGAGAATCACAATTAGTAAGCAATCTACTCAATTAATCTCCAATCATCAACAATTATAGCATCATCAATCAACTCATCATCAATTTCAATTAACCCAAGCATTAAGAGAGTTAGCCCATGGTACCACAAACAATACCCATGGGAAGAAGATCGAATTGAACAAACACAAAGCAAATCACAAACAATTAAGAAATTAAAGAGACAAAAGAGGAAAAACATCACCAAATGATCTTCAATTAACCAAAATAGGAATGCTTGAGTCTTCAACAACAATCCTCCAAATGAAATACAAGCTTGAATTGAAAGGATTACAAGGATCAAATCCTAATCTATGACTAATCTACCAACATCAATTGAAATCTAATCCTAAATCTAACTTCTACTCTAATCTAAGATGGAAATTGGCTTGGGGCTTGAGAAATCGCCCTAAAACCGCTACTACTAATCGCTACTATCGGGCTCTCCCCTAGTTATGCTCGCTTCAGCCCTTAAAAAGACGAATTTTTTGAAAAATCAAATCCTCGAGTCGAGGGTCAGCCGGTCGAGGGTGATGCATTTTTCAAATCCCTCGAGCCGAGGGTCAGCCTCTAGTCGAGGGACGCATCCCTCGAGTCGAGGGTCAGCCTCCGGTCGAGGCCGGTGCCTTTTTTCTAATTTTGGTCCTTTCAAAGACAGCCTCGACTCGAGGCTCTTGGTCCTCGACTGCAGCTCGAGACCAGGGCATTTTTCCGGTCGGGCTCCACCTTCAACCCCCGCTGGGCCCGTCTCGCTCGCCTCTTCATCTTAAGCATCCCAGATTTCTGGTTTGGCCAAATTCCACCAATTTACCTATAAAATCGGATTTCCGAAAAACCCTCAAATACTCACAAATAATACTTTTAGGCAAAATATTGATACTCTACACTTTTAGGCACAAAAATCATACTTTAGCTCACTTTTGCACTAAAAATAGCCCTAAAAACATGTATCAATTCACTCCAATCACCGCTCCATTTGTGCCTCCTCACTGTATCCATCTCAGCCGGCTCATCGGCAGCCTCCACCAGATGCCATCTCCGGCCTCCTCCACCATATCCTGTCCTTTCATCCTCCACTACTCTTTCCTCCTCCGACTTCTTCTCGCCTACCTCCTCAGCCGCATGTCTCCGAGATATACCCTTCGCAGTCCTCCTCCTCGACTTCTTCTCGATTACCTCCTCAGCCGCATGTCTCCGAGATATACCCTTCGGCAGGATATGGTCAAAGAACATTCTCTCCATAAGAATATCCAAGAAGGATTTGAGCTTTCTTCTCGCCCTTCTTCGAGGACCTCCTTTTCCCATAAGGACAAAGTTATTTACTCCTACTTCACTATAAGGATAGCCGCCTCTCAAAACCTCCTCGTCCTTATCCTCCACAATAGCTGCACGCCTACCAATTCCTCCGTAAGTTCAGGTTCATCCTTCGATTTGATTCTTTGTGTAGCAAGAATTTCTTTCCAATTATTCTAAGTGGACACCTCGGTTGGTCCCATTTCCTAAGGATTAGGGAAGTAAGGAGTATAGATGGGATTCGTCTCATGTGTGGGTAGGAAAGAGAATGGATCGGGATGAGGGTTAGGTTTGTTTTGGACTTTTAGGAGTAGACTGCTTTAGAGGCTCTGAGGCGTGGCCTTGCCTCGCCTCTTCATCGCCAAAGTTGGGAAGATGAAGGTTGGGTGTCTTCAGCCTCGCCGAGGAAGAATATGATGTGGAAGGTTGGGTTTTCTCTGCTCTGCTCGGGTTCATCTCCAGATGAGATGTCCACAGCCTTCCTCCCCGCCCGACACACCAAAGCAACTCACTCGCGACACTTCCCCCTCGGGAAGATGTCCTCTCCTCCTCCTCAACCTCAGCCTCGGTCTCCTCAGGAAGATGATTCATCCTCCAACACCGTCTCAATTTTCTTACTTTTGGCTTTGGGAGCCTTCTTCTTCGGTGCAGTGATGGAGGTGGAGTGTCATCGTCTCCTTCGGAGTCGATGGTCCGAAAGGTTTCTCATCCTTGATGAAAGTGCACTTTCGCTTGGTAAACTTTTTTAACACTCCATCTCCCGGGCCGAGGTTATCCGTCCCTATCTTATGCTCAAGTATGATGGTGATTCCGGTCATCATACTTGTGATCTTCTTCAAGGACCACCTCACCACCTCCTTAGAGATTTCATTTCGATGAACTTCTTCTTCTCCTCCATCACCGTGAATATACCATCTCGATCCCGCTGACCTCGCCTCCGTCTATGATAGCCCTCGATAGCATATCCTTGGCTTCGCCAAACCATCGTGATTCTCGCCGCTCTCCAAGGATACACTTGGTCAATATAAGCATCAAAGCCTCGTACTTCCTCTTCAACATCCCCTTTTTTAAATTTGCAGATTATTCCTCCGCGATCTCCTTGCCACGCCTTTAAAACTCTCTAAATACTCCTCTGCTTTGTACATGAACGGGTTATCACCCGTGAAGTACCGAGTCCGAAGATATCTCCCGATCATCAATGGACACATGTACCTTCTTACTCTTTCCAAGAGTTCGAATATGAGTTTCTAAGCCGCCTCGTGGCTTTGGCTCGTTAGAAACTCCGCAGCAAGATCAAGTCGAGGGTTTTAGGCTTTGAAGGTTTCGAAGAACAATATTTCTTCAAACCTCTTGTTTCCAGCAGCTTGAAGAATCTCTCTGCTTCGAATCAAAGCTGAAATGTCCCACTCTACGTACATCTCTCGATTTTGTACGATCTCTCGATGGAGGCATGATCGTATTCATACCTAACTCGTTTTCTTTGAATCCGCCATTAGAACAGGTTTAAGTTTGAGAGGGAAAGGGGGTTTTGAGAGAGAATATGAATGGGTAATTATGTGCGTAAGTTAAATTATGCACACGTTCTCTATTTATATGGAAAGGTTTAATAATAAATAAATCAAAAACTCATAATTGACTGAAAAAGTATTTGGCTTTCGTGCCATCATTAAAATGCAATTATGTTGATTTGTTTTGAAAAGTGCGAGAATATTATTTAATATGTCTCGCTGGAATCAAGTCATTGACGGTTCATATTTCGTAAACCGCTCTCACCTCAAGCGCTGAATGTCACTCACAAATGTGATTTAAAATCTTTATTTGATAAAATTTCGGGTCCGTAGTAACTTCTCCGACAAGAAGTAACTTGTTTTGAAAATAACTTTTCAGCTTAATTGGAGAGATAAACTCGAATATTATCCTTTTTATTTTGAAAAAGTGACTTTAAAGCAGAACTCCTTTATTTTAATTTTAAAAACAAATTTTAAGAGGAACAACTAAGTGAATTCAATTTTTAAATAATTAACTAATTATGATATTAAATTCACATATTAATTATGTGATCTAATAAACATAATTTTTAAACACAAAAAGTTAGATAAACTCCCCGTGATGTTAACCGTGTCCTGGATTGAACATTTGTCTCGCTCTTTTATGTTCATTAGATGAGATATAGCTT
The DNA here is from genome assembly GCA_030762865.1 of Paraleonurus japonicus. Taxonomy (NCBI): domain Eukaryota; kingdom Viridiplantae; phylum Streptophyta; class Magnoliopsida; order Lamiales; family Lamiaceae; genus Paraleonurus; species Paraleonurus japonicus. The sequence goes on from CM061052.1 coordinate 34,300,883, forward strand.
TATTCACTCTTTATAAGGATTTTATCAGCTGACTTTTGGAATTTCCTGAAACCAAAACACTTGAGCAAACTATTAGTAATCTTTTAGAGTAATTCGCATAAAGGTACATATACTCATCCTGCCTTTTGTTCTATCAGGTAGATATGATGTATTTGTCTCAATTACTTCATGTTTAGACAAGTAAATATCAAGTTAGTTTAAAACCAATAAGATGAATCCTTGATTCTTGATTCCTTATAGGAGATCAATGATATTAGCTCATGATTGTCCATGTGATTTTTAACAAGTCCGAGATATTACTTTCCACCAAACATAATAACATAAACGAGAGAGACAAAGAAACAAGAATAAAGAAAAGATTATAGATCACCGAGGTAGCATCTAATAATCCTAATTCTAATGAAAGATCTTTGAACCTTGTCTCCGCTAGTGGTTTTGTCAAGATATCTCGCCTTTTGATAATCAATCGGTGTGATTTTCTCTAGTCCGATATTACCTTTTTCCACATGATCACTACTTGAAGTGATGAGCGAATATCAACATGTTTGCACTGGTATGTAAGATCGTTCTCAAGTAATAGCTATGGCACTATTACTATCACAAAAGATTGGTACATCTTTGGTGATAATATTATAGTCCCTTAGCCGTTGGATCGATCTCAGATAAGCCGTGAGAGTAATAACTCCCACCTGCCATGTACTCACCTTCAGGTGAGAAGTAGCTACAGAGGTTCATGTTTCTTAGACAACCATGAAATCAGCTTACTTCCCTTAAATTGGCAAGTCTCCAAATGTAGATTTCCTATCTATCTTACACCCACCAAAAATCTGAACTGAGTACCCTCGACAACTCGAAGTTATCGCCAATCGATACCACAAATTTCTACATAAATTGTACCTTTCAAATACTTTAGTATCTTCTTTGCAGCTTCAAGATGACTTTTTAGGTTTTGCTTGAAAGCGTGCACATACACCCACCGCAAAAGATATGTCAGTCTACTAGCGGTTAAGTATAATAAAGAGCCAATTAAACCTCGATATCATGTCTCGATCGGTGTCTTCCCCTTTTTCATCCTGGATCCATTGAAAAGTTTGTCATCATAGGTATCTTTGGCTTCTCGGCTAGTACCTATTCAATTTTTCAATAAGATCTTTGGTGTATTTTGCTTGACTTATGAAAATTCCCCTTCTTAGTCTGTTTGACTTGGAGTCCGAGAAAATATGTCATCTCTCCCATCATGGACATCTCAAATCTGCTTCTTCATAAGATGACTAAATTCTTCACATAAGATTAGATTAGTTGATCCAAAAATAATATCATCAACATAGATTTGAACTAACAAGAGACCATTATCAGATTTTTTTCTAAATAAAGTTCTATCTATCTTACCTTTACAAAACCATTTTGAGTCAAATATTCGTATAAGGTATCGTACCAAGCTCTAGGGGCCTGTTTAAGTCCATATAGAGCTTTCCTCAACTTATAAATCTTGCCTCCTTTGACAAAGCCTGGAGGTTGCTCTACATAGACCTCTTCGGCTATGACTCCATTTAGAAATGCAGATTTCACATCCATTTGGAACATAGTAAATCTTTATAAGCAATATAAGCTAAGAACAATCTTATGGCTTCAAGACAAGCAAACCGTGCAAAGGTTTCATCATAATCAATTCCTTCGATTGTGAATAACCTTAGGCAACCAATCTAGTCTTATTTCTTACCACAAACATTTTTCTCATCTCTTTGTTCTTAAAAATCCATTTTGTTCCAATAATTTTTTGATGATGGGGTCTTTCAACAAGTTCCCACACATCTTGTCTTTGAAATTGATTTAATTCATCTTGCATTGCATTTATCCAACTAGAGTCAAGTTAGAGCTTGAATTGATGGTCTGGGTTCGAGTAATGATACATAATAACTAAATGCATAATCTTGGTTTATCTCGTGTCCTTGTCCGACTCAATCTAAACTTCCAATTATCTGCTCACCGATGATAAGTCATTACTCGCTTTCCTTATCTTTTACCGTGTATGAAGTCTTATCTCGAGATATTTTCATCAATCGGTTCTCAGATTACCTTCAGGGAATATCTTCTAGTCCATCTGGTAGTATAGACATCCGATCGATGACTTGGAAGAACTCTCGTGCTCCTTATCTTTATTTGAGTCCGATATGTCCTCCTCATATGATTCTGATTCTCGTAAGTAGAACTTGACTCGATTTCTTGATATTCATTCTCGTTTGAGATCTTCAGCCTATCTTGGTGACGCTATCTGTGTTTTTAGACTTGTTAAGATTCGCTCAAAAACAACATGTGGTGTTTCTTCCACACATAAGGTAATCTTATTAAAAACTCTATATGCTTTGGATATGATGAGTATCCTAAGAATATCCCATCTGCAATCTTAGCATCAAAAGTTTTTAATTTAGATTTTCCATTATTATGGATGAAACACTTACAACCAAATATATGGAAATATGAAATTTTGGGTATTCTACTCTTCCATATTTCATAAGGGGTTTTGTATTTATCTTTTACAATTAAACACCTATTTTGAACAAAACAAGCAAAGATTTATGGCTTCTCGCCCAAAAACCTCGTGTGGAGTATCATACTCGTATAACATTATCCTTCTTGCAGCCTTCCTTCAAGGTCCCTGCTTTTCCTTTCGACTACTCCATTTTGCTGAGGTGTTCTTGCAGAAGATGTTTCATGTGCTATACCATTCTCAAGATAATAGTTAGTGACAAACTAATTGAGAAACTTCTTACCTTTATCACATCTAATCTTGACAATATTTAGTCCCTTTTCATTTTGAATTCTTTTAAGTGAATTCTGGAATCTTTGTTACAAGCCTCATTTTTTCTTGTACAAGAAAATAACCCAAGTGAATCTAGAAAAATCATCTACAATCACTAAAGTATATTTTCTTCCACTAAAACTTAGAGGTGTAACATATGGACCAAAAAGATCCATGTGCAAAAGTTCCGTAATCCTTTCGTAAGGTGGACTGTTTATTGTCTTGAAAGAAGTTTTGGCCTGTTTTCCCTTCGACATACATCACAGATATGGTCTTTTGAAAATATTCTATATGGGAGTCCTTTAACTAAGGATTTCTTGCTATTTTGTTAAGAGTTTTGAAGTTTAAGTGACTAAGGCGTTTGTGCCATAGCCAACTTAAATCCTTTGAACTCTTCGCAATAAGCACAAGTATCCTTAGAGGCAACTTTTGAAATTTGCAACATAAATATTGCATTGTCGACTCAATTAGTAGAATATTTTCATTTAAAACCATCTAAGATATAACATGCATTATGAGTAAATTTTACGCATATCTTTTGTCACAAAATTGTGAGACAGATAGTAGGTTATGTTTCAATCCTTCCACAAAATATACTTCATTAACACGGACATCGCCGATCATTGTGGTTCCAACTCCTTTAGTTAGACCAAAGTTGTTGTCACCAAACATTACTCATGGTCCGTCTATTGTCCTGATAGTTTGAAAGAAGTCTTTTCTCATAGGTCATATGCTTAGAACATCCACTGTCGACATACCTTTGGATGACCTCAAGAACATCTCCTCTTTCTACTATCTCTTTATCTTCGCAATCACAAATTTAGTTTTTAGGTACCCTTTGTATATTGGGTCCTTTCTTGTTAAGTTGATCACTTAGGTATCCAGGATAAAAACATCCATCGAGTTCTTTAGAGAACCCAATGATTGAATTTTTGCTACCATATCTACATCCACTAATATGTAGAATTTCATCTAGATCAATCTCCATATTTTATGAAGTTGTTTCTCCCTAGTGATTGTCTTATATTTTGGTAAAAATGGATATGACTGGCTTCTTCCATCAAAACCATTATACTTTGGAAAAGGTTTTGACTTAGTCTTTAGTTTATCTTGGAGGCATTTATAAGCTCCCCCTTGTCTGTGTTTTTCTCCTTAGAAATATCAGAGGCGAGGGTGATTTGCTCCTTAGATTTCCTTTTAGGACTAAGCTTTGTCTTTTCTATACTCTCTCCGAGTAGCTTTGACAAAAACCCTTGGTTTTATAGGATCATTCCTTTTTGCTTCTATCAAATCCCTTAATACTGCGTTTTATCATCGGGGCATCCCGAGAGAGTGTAACTTGAAGATATTATCAATCGTAGACCGAGAGTTATTAAGGCAGTCCTAACTTGAGAGATTCAACTCTTAGGTTAGTCTTCTTAAAATCTCATTCTCGAATTGATATTTGAAAATTTAATTTTTAAAGCACTCAATTCTTTTTCTAACTTACCGGTTTTTATCAGGATGAAGAACTATTGCTAGTAGTCTTAGATTGACATTCCCCTTGAATGTACGGAGTCCAAGTTTTTACTTGTCCAGTTTCCGATATTCAGCTTTATTAGATTAAAAAAAAAAAAAAAAGAATTTGATTCTTTAAACTTAAATTTTTCGGCCTCTCCTATCTGTTTCTTGTGAGATAAAGAAACCTGTCTTATTCGAGATTCTTTCAAAAGCTTGTTAATATGAGGCATGGATCGTATTCGAGACGAAGTTACTCACCCAATCATTATACTGAGGAGGGAATAATAGGGTTTACCTCTTTAGTCATTAAGCACTTTTATGTCGTAAATCGTCTCCTGATCTTCGAATCCTAGATGAGGATGAGGATGATGATGTCTCATGTACTTCCTTATCTTTCTCTTCGCTAAAAGAGCTCGTTGATCTCTGCCATACCTCACTATCCAGCCTTTTCTTTACCTACTTTTCTTCTCTCTCTCTAGGAAGTAAGTTGAGGACAATCCATAGGCTTCTATAGTGACCGGGTTTATCTGCAGGTATAACACTTATATCTCCTCTATTCGATTTCTGGACTATTATCTCCTCGTCTCGATTGGTGATTACATATACCTTCTTACGAGGATCCTTTGCTTCTTGTCATTATCTCGAGACACTTTTCTGGCCTTCACCTATCCGATTTTATAATTTTCGACGATTTAACTGCTATCTCTCTTATCTTTTTATACTTCATACTTTAAGCACTTTCATATCAAATGTCTTATCAAAAAGTGTCATTTCCTCGCTTTGTTGATACAAATCTGATGCCTTGGAAATCTTTTCGAGACTCTTACTTGATAGAAGAAATGCCACAGCTTTTTCCGTATGTAGATGTGACTACGCCTCGTCCATCTTCATCTTCGATTTGTATGTCATATTCGCTCCCAATGCTTTAAGATGAGAAAATAAGGTATGATCAATGATATAGAAAGGCAGTTAACTGTATCGCACGTTTACGAGAATATTAGCTTTCTCCCTCCATCTTTTGGCAAAGACACTTTCGAGTGCACCTTATTATTGATTTCTTTCTCGGTGTATGTCTTACCCAAATCAGTCGTTTTGTTTACAAGATTAGTCGGGTCTCACATCCAATTGATCCACGGAGTTTCTCCCATCGCTTCATCTTGAATGTGTGTCGAATGCATGTAAAAGCAGATGCAGCCTTATTTTCTTTAACTTGATTCGACCCTTCACAACCCAAGCATTTGCAAGAGTCTCCCACATATCTTTAAGGTTTCAGTCTCGGGTGCATCTCTTAATCCTTTCTCTCTATCCGAGTCTTTTGCTCGTAGTTTCTATAATTTCCGTCCTAGCCACTTTGATCCAGAATTGTGGATTTTCCTTTCATCATTAGTGGCTAATTCAAAGCACTCTTAACTTTTCTGTGGCGAATCTCTCTTGTCCACGGAATGCATTCCAGCATACCGATGCTTACGACATTTGTGTTTATCCATGATAAAATTTTATTGGACCTTCCTCAAGGACTTCTTCCATTCGGGATGCGTGGATGGCTTTTAAATGATTTTCTATTACGAACTTCCGCGCATGTCGTATTCTTCGATTGAAAACTCTTGCGTGAAACTCCCTGGTTTCTCTTACTTCCTTAACGAGTCGATACATAGTAGATCAAGAAACTTAAAAGATAACTTATCGAGGAATTGTTAAAGTGAAATTGGACAATAATAAAGAAACTCGAGATCACAATAATTGAACTTGCAAAAAATTTCAAGACCACAAATCATACTTATCGTAACAAACTTAACAACTTTGCTCACGATACCACTTGTTAGGTCCCTTTAGATTGAAAGTTAAAAACACGTGAAACAAGACACCTTCCTAGCGAAATAACCTATGAAGGGGGGGATGAATAGATTATCAAAAACTTTTGCAAGCTTAGATGATCTATCAATTCCAAAACCAACTTATGACAATGGTAAAAACAATTTTTGTTTAAACTTTCGAATAAACAACAGGATGCCAAAGGCTTTATCGGATATCGGTTGACAAGTAGTCAAGAAATAACCAATCGAAAATAAGTAAAGAACTAAAGAAAGAAAATAACACCAGATGATTACATAGTGTGTTCGGATCAAAGCGATCCTACATCCACTCTCACTTCTTCAACTTGAAGAAGAGACTCTACTTTTCTACCGACTTCCTTCTTATCTTGCTTTACTTCATTTACGGGTAAGCTTCAGAGCACTTACAAATGTTTAGCTTCTCAATTCTAACTCTGACTCGACTTTGAAGATTCCAACAAGAAAAATGGTGTTCTACAAACACCTCGTAAAGAAAGGGGATTGAACACTAAGTGTGTTGCAGTGAGTGTGAGGTTTACAATGTGATTATACAACCGAGTGTGGAGAGAGCTTCTAATCGCTTAATTGTGAATTCTTTAGTCGTGAACTAATCTAGATTCTAAGAATCTAATTTATCAGAAGCTTCGCTGATGGTGGTTGTAACTTCACTTGTTTACTGCTTTCGCCAAGTTTACGCGTTATAACCAGCTAACTCGAATCTTGAAACTTCTTCTTATTCAGTTGTAACCGACTCTTGAATCTTAACTTCTTTTTAACTAACTACTTTTATATACTCTACCTCGTATTGATTAACTTCACTCCTATCTCTGATTCTTCACCTCTGCTGATATTCTTTATCTTGGTGAGTGTCTTTGACCTTTCATCTTACTCTGTCTTTGACATGCGTGCCTGATCTTGGTTCTACTTTGTCTCCTATCGACTTCCTTGAGGTATCCTTATCTTACTAGTCTGCTTCTAGTCTATTTTACAAACCATTTTTATTACATCGGTGACTATACAATATTTCCACGATTTGGTCATCCTAAGTCTTACATTTTTAATACACATCAAAACTAAGTATATCTTTTCATCCCAACACTTGTAATTTTTTATATTTTCATATTTATTTGTTTTTTTGCTAAGTTTTATTTTTTAAATGAAGAACAAACAAAATAAAAATCTTGAAAACCCAATGATTATTCTCAATCGACCATGGCGCCGCTATCCACGCCACCACCGTGCTGCTTCAATTTAAGAATTGGGATAAAAGATTTCCCCTGGTAAATTGATAGGTATTAATATCACGCTCGCGGATTTGAGAATTTTAGGGATTTGGTCTCTCGTTATAGAAAATTGCATAAATTTTTTTATATTATTGAAGAATACTGACTGGGTGATTAGTTATAATTTTTTGATTGTAAATGATTTATTGTTCTTTGCTTCCAATTTCTATTTAATTTCCTCGGGAAATTGGATTGTTTGAGATTAAATTAATAAAAAACAAATATTGTGATGTTTTTTTTTTAAAGCATGATTCCGAGATTTAAGCTTAAGATTTAAGTGAGTTGATTTTTTTATTGAAAATTAAATAAGGGTCAATTCGTAAATTAATAATTATATTTTTAAATTATTAAATTTATTATAAAAGTGCGATAAACTAGCGCTTAAAGCGATAGTTAGTGCGATTCAAAACCATGACTAGTTCGATGAGTAGTGCAATAACAGTAGCAAAGTCATCAATTTCCCAAACCATTAAATATTAGATCTAATGGCTAATATAAAGCTGATTATTGATAGTCGGTGCGACCCACATGACTATCGTAAGAAAGCCCCAACTTTTTACTATAAAATAGTTTTGCTGTGAATTAGTTACGGGGTAAGACTACATGCACCCTTTTTAGGTTTCTTTGCTTTTTTGGAGGCCCTAAACTATACTTGACAATCACTTTTGCTAAAAAATTTTCAAAATCATATGGGTGCTTTACATTTATATAACTTATAACTCAACGTTAAATGTTTAAAGAAGATAAATATATTAAAGAAAGACCACCTTCGAGTGTTATTTACGACAATTTTTCGTTCTATTTTAGAAAAAAATTTGGGAGAAAAAAGTGTCAAAATAATTTTTTTGATCGGTAAATGTTAGTTGTTAGTGATAAGAAGTTTAGTTCACCAAGTCTCACTTACAATCTTCAAATTCTCCAAATCTCCTTATACCTCCAACTCAAAATTAGTTCCAAAGGGAATTGAACTTGGGTCTCCCCACTAAAGTGAGAAACCAAGTGTCAAGAATAATTAAATTATAAAGAGAAAGTGTTGGTAATGACGATCATCATCTCATTTTCATATATGAAACGTGATATTTTTATATATTTTTATGATATTTTTTAAATATGAATATTATAAAAGTAAAAAAATGTCATGTCTAATGTAATGGCTGCAGCTCATATCGATCCAAATTAAAAGTGAAAGAATTTAATTTGTTGCCTTCTCATCCAAAATTGTTCCAAGATATACAACACAACATTCTATAATTTAGCCTATACAAAAGGTAAGTTACACCCTACCATACTGAAAGCGTAATCACTAATAAATATAAATTGACATACCGCAGAATATTTACACCTATTCTATTAAAAAGCTAACTTTTTTCATTTAGTAAAATTATAAGCTGATCCAAATTCAAAATTTTAGAAAATTTGAAAAAGTCTTTTCTAATTTTTACCCCTGCAACTCAAAAGCGATTGTTAAATTAACACTGAAAATACAAACAAGTTTTACTTCGTGAAAATTGATTCCACGCTTAATTTTGCATTTTAAATTTTAGGCAATTTGTTTTATTCAAACATATTTAACACGTCTCTAGCGACAATCTTTATTTAAAAACCGTGAGTATTTTTTTAATGGATTAATTATTCTTTGTTGTAATTTCGTAATAGAATATTAATATCTTAGGCTTCTTTTTTTATTGACTTACCAAGGCCCAATCGGACCAATAGTGGCGCCTAAAAGGCTCATATATTCTTTCTCCCTACAAGTAGTTTCTTTTCACTCTTTAAAGTTGAAATCACTCGTGTCAGATTCCGTAAAGTTGAAAGTTGAAACCAGAGGTGACAATTTTCTCTCCATTTCATCTTTTTTCTTCGCCTACTTTTTTGTGTTTTTTTATTAATCTCCGTACCATCCGCTTAATGTTTCTTTCGTCAGTTTTACCTACAACTACTCGTGACGTATTTCGTGAAAATTGCATGTTTATGTTTAAATTACGTTCGTAGGGTTTTCCAAATTAGTTTATTTCGCTTCGGACAGAGATCATCACAAGATTCTATTTTCTATTTCCGTAACTTGTTGCGTAAATGGTAGGGGTTTTAAAAAAATTTAACGTCATAGCCAGGTAGAATCGAAGACGTTGATCTTTCAATCTATGAAAATAACTTTTCAAATTCTGCTAAAATGGTAATGAGGACTGTGATTTTTGTCTCTCGGCCATGAGAGCGCACGACGGCAGCCACTCCAGCCTACACGTGATAAAATGATCGGGTTGACATACTTAAAACTCCAAATATATTTCGTTTAAGATTAAGACTGCTATACACTCTTTTTTCATTTTTGGTCTGTTAAGAGATTTTTAATTCGTAATTTTTGTACCAAACACAATAATAAAACACCATTCATGTATAGTGACTCATTGTTGGGATTTAAGCTTTGTTGTTGTTTTGAATAAATAGTTATGTTACAATTGAAAATCTATTCATATATATCCAGCAAGTTTATACGAGTTTTGTAGTATCGGGAAAGTGAATGTGGTTGTGTTCTTAATGGTCGAGGCACATGCAAGGTGCAAGTGTTGTATGGCATGACACACATGCATGATGAATGGCGGTTATCACTTTGCATGAAACAAATTATAGTTTTTTTCTTTTTGTTAAATTATAGGTAAGTTTTTGATTGGTAAAATTGCAAATGGCAATAGTTAATTTGCAAAAATTGCGGTTAATTCTACGTGAGTCATTATTTGTTTCTAACCATTATTGATTCGTTGAATATAATTGATGTTAATTAAAATGTTAGATCGAAATGCCTTTGAACATAAATATGAGTCTTGATAGAAACCGTTATTATTAATATTAGAGTTGGGGTTTTTAAGATTTGTTTGGATTAGGAAGAAGTTACGCGAGAATATGTTTTCATATCGTTTGCATTTCTTGTATATTTTTTGATTAGTATTAGGCCCATGGGCTATTATCCATGCGATATATAATGTAAAGCGAGTTCATAGTATAGCGATAGTTGTTATCTGTTTGGGTTAGTGTTCAAATATTTGTGTTGCTTGTGATTATTTTTCAACGAGTACCTTCTAGTTAAACTCTTCCTTTCATTCTCTCCAACAAGAATTAGTTCGTTCGATTCTTTTGCGGCATATCCTCGGTATGTAAAGCATGTCTAATTAGTCAAATTCCTTCAAGTTGTTTTCGTATATCAAATTGCATAAGTTGTGATATGTCAAATTGTCAATTGCCTTACAGCGGAATAGACTCATTGTTTAATTTAATGTAATTACTAATAATCTTACTTTCGGTTTAAAAGTATGCTCGGGAGTTTGCAACACTAATCAATCGGATAAATGCTCGATTTGGTAGTTGACATGCTAATGTAGGGAAAACATTAAATGTACCACTAGGGGCCAATAGGGGTCTTGGCAATTATAATAATTTTGCACTTATTTATTTTTAATTCAAACTCAACGAAACAGATTCTCATGGAGCGTAAGGCGGGTGCTTTCAATGAACGAAATCGGGTGAATCCTAGGCACCCATCTTAATATACATTTCTTGTTGCATCCTTCTTTTTTATTTAAAAAAAAAAATTAAATTGTTTTTATTTGAGGTTTTAACCCCTTATTCCTTTCCATTCATAAAGAATTAGTGTAACGCCCGAACTCGGATAGTCTCACTTACTTATCCAAATTCGGGTTATCACTTAGTGAAAGAAAAAGTGAGACATTTTTTTTATTTTTAAAAAAAAAAAAGAAAGGAAATTGATAAAGAAAATAATAGGGGAAAACAAGCGGGTGATTCCTAACTTAAAGTATTCGCATCAAATTAAAATCCTAATCATTAAAAGCGAAGCATAGTTAAACCGTAGCAGCGGAGAAAGTATTAGAGAGTCTAAGTTTAGCAAATACGGATAAAGAGTCTAAAATGTAATAGACAGGAGAATTAAAGCGTTTAAGCATCAAATATAATATGGCGGGGAAGGCCGAGTCTCTGCTTGCTCTCGGTACTCCATCGGCTCACCGAAAATATTTAAAAGGGGCATGAGAATTTGAATTTCTCGGTGTGGGTAGCCCGCACGCTATCATGCATACGATTTAACATCATACACATCAATCATATTATTACGAGAAAATAGTAAACACCGAGATGGACCACCTCCGCTCATAAAACATCCTAGACGATACCAACATCGCTTGTAAATCGAGACGGACCACCTCCGCTCGCAAAACATCCGAGACGATACCAACATTGCTCGTAAAAACATCCGAGACGAAACCAACATCGCTCGTGAAAGCATCCGAGACGATACCAACATCGCCGTAAAAGCATCCGAGACAATACCAACATCGCCAGTAAAAGCATCCGAGACGATACCAACATCGCCAGTAAATACATCCGAGACGATACCAACATCGCCAGTAAATACATCCGAGACGATATCAACATCGCCGTAAACCGAATATGATTTAGCCGATATTTCAACTATGACATAAATAAGGGCAATACGGTTAGTGCCACCCACCTTAAAAGAAGTTCGAAAGTATAACTTGGAAGGGAAAATGTCCGAGCAAATCACCGACCGGTCGTACTCGTTCCTAAAGAAATTTTTAGGTTTTAGCTTCTTAATGAGGAATATATATATACATATAATGCGTTGGTCCCGAAGGACTTTGGGTCACTTACACGTCTTTCGTCTTTTAGTCGTAAATTATTGAAACTTTAATCTTTTACACAATATATATATATATATATATATATGTATATAAAGACTCTCACTAACATGCTTCTATAAGTATGGCACGTAAATTGGAAAACACATTTTCAAAAGTAATGATTCAAGCATTATGACAACTTTCGACTGTCCACTCTCGACTTTGGGGTATTTTCTAAAATACAAATAAATTATCTAAAAAAATTTGACAAAAGTACAGTAGGCACTCTCTTGAAGTGTAAAACACATATAAAATATGGTCTCATAAAAAGGTATACGAAAATTGGGTTTTGAATTTATTTTCCAAGTCGAAACAGTGTTCCAGAAAGTTTTCAGTGTTGAGACACCATCAAAATAATTTTCCCAAAAATACTAAAACACTTACGAAAATTATGAAATATTTACTGTAGATACATTATGAAGTCGCCAACATTTCCTTAGTTTTGACCTTAGGCAAAACACGAAGGGAAAAGGGTGTTTTGGCTCGTTTTTGGAAAAGGGACAGAAACATTCCTGCCTTTCCAGTCACGTACCAACTAGAGGAATATTTTTGTAAAACTATTTAAACTACTCCTAAAATCATGGAAAAATTCAGAAACGAAGCTAACATCATGTAGTATTTTATTTTGATTTTTATAAAAATAACGACCGAAGTGAGGAATACCAGAAAAATCGAAGAGTCACAAAAATGTCACAGATTGTCACACTAACTTCAAAAATTCATAGATTATTGAATATAACTCCAAAATGCATGAGACCAGTGGCAAACGAAAGCCATTTTGTCCTACTTTCTAAATATGCTGTCAAACATGTCAAATTAGTAAGTTACGAAAACGTATCAGCTTAAACTTCTGACGGGAAAACAGGTAGTTCATCTATTTTCATACTATGAACACTTAAAAACTTATTCTCACTTTCAAAACCCATGAAACCCTCAACTCTTTCATGAAAACAATATGCTACCAAGAAATAAACAAGACCTCAAGAAAACACAGGTCATTTTCCCTATCAAGGATTTTAAAGAAGAAAGTTAAGGTTTGAGGTGTGGTCACCTTTGTAGTCTTTCTTTAAAAAGGCTAGGGCCAAATGCCTCCTTCAAGCTCTTCCTATGAATGGATCTACTCCTTTGCACCTTGAAGGAAGAAGAAATGGCTTGAGGTGAGAGTTGGGTGTGTGTATGTAGGAAAAGTTGGGAGAAGAAAGTTCTTCTCCTCCCTTCTTGTGAGTTGGCCGAAAATGGGGTGAAGGGGAAGAGGAGGGGTTGCTTCTTTTCTTTTGATGACTTGAATGAGAGAAAGAAGTGGTGCCCAAGTAATTTAAAAACATGTGGGAGAAAGTGGAGGGTCAAGATTGAAGCAAATGGATGGTGGGATGGAAGGGAGGACAAAAGAATTAATTAAAAGGAGGGGTACAAGTACTATGGGTCAACACACTTTGTCTTGGTGTGTTGGCCCTTGAAAGTGGCCGAAGACCCCATTTGGTCGTCCAACATTGTGGGCCCCACAAGCCTTTGGCTTGTGGTGGCCCTTGATTCGAGGTGTGCGGTTCGATCTTGAAAAATGGGGCTCAGTTCGGGGTTTCGGGGCTCAGGAAACTACGTTTCGTTCGTTTAATCACTAAATAATTTTATAACCTTAAAAGTTTGTAATCAAGGA